>CATOZR010000196.1:7500-12389 GCA_954870605.1 Acer campestre
GTTTCTGTGAAGTACGTTGGAAAGACCAAAATCCGAGGTTCAACCGTCCCTCTCCTCTCGAGAAAGATAGAACACAGCACTACAAGCCCACTTGACCAAGTGAAAACATTTGAAAAACATTGCGACGGGACATGACAACGGCCAAGTGAGAAAGTACTGACAGTGCCTATCTCAGACGAGAGGTTAAAAACCCATTTCCTGACCCGACCGCGGTACCTCATTACTCCGATCCCACAGCCGAAGCCATGCTCACGTTTCTGTGAAGTACGTTGGAAAGACCAAAATCCGAGGTTCAACCGTCCCTCTCCTCTCGAGAAAGATAGAACACAGCACTACAAGCCCACTTGACCAAGTGAAAACATTTGAAAAAATTTGCGACGGGACATGACAACGGCCAAGTGAGAAAGTACTGACAGTGCCTATCTCAGACGAGAGGTTAAAAACCCATTTCCTGACCCGACCGCGGCACCTCATTACTCCGATCCCACAGCCGAAGCCATGCTCACGTTTCTGTGAAGTACGTTGGAAAGACCAAAATCCGAGGTTCAACCGTCCCTCTCCTCTCGAGAAAGATAGAACACAGCACTACAAGCCCACTTGACCAAGTGAAAACATTTGAAAAAATTTGCGACGGGACATGACAACGGCCAAGTGAGAAAGTACTGACAGTGCCTATCTCAGACGAGAGGTTAAAAACCCATTTCCTGACCCGACCGCGGTACCTCATTACTCCGATCCCACAGCCGAAGCCATGCTCACGTTTCTGTGAAGTACGTTGGAAAGACCAAAATCCGAGGTTCAACCGTCCCTCTCCTCTCGAGAAAGATAGAACACAGCACTACAAGCCCACTTGACCAAGTGAAAACATTTGAAAAAATTTGCGACGGATTTGAAAAATTTTTCCGACGGGACATGGTGGAGATTATTGATTAATCTCCACCAACGGCCAGATGGGAAATTAGTGACGGTGCCGATCTCCAACGAGAGGTTAAAAAACTCATTTCCTGACCCGACCGCGGTATCCTCATTACTCCGATCCCACAGCCGAAGCCATGCTCACGTTTCTGTGAAGTACGTTGGAAAGACCAAAATCCGAGTTGAACCGTCCCTCTCCTCTCGAGAAAGATCGAACAGAGCACTCCTTTCCCACAGGCCGTGGCCGGCGGATCGATGAAAGTTTCCGACCGTCGCAAAACCCACAACCTTTCATCGATCCGCCGACCGGGGTGTGCCTATGCCTCACCCATCCTCCTCGATGGATGGGGGGGAACCCAAGCATAGGCACCGGGGCACCTCTTTTCTCAACCAACACCTCCCCCCTAAAGAGGTTTTAAAGCAGTTGCAGGAGTGTTTGGAGGGAACACACCTTATGCTTGAGCGGTCACCCAAGCCTATAAAACCTTCATTTTAAAGAATTTGGCCACGATTTTTTCCAAGAATGCTTAGAATGAGGCCACAAACCACCATGCAAAATTTGAGCCAATTCTGAGAATTTTTTTTTTTTTTGCCCCCGAAGGCCAACGTTGCACGGCCAAGGCTAAAATCGAGCACAAGGCGTGCCCACGCCGAGGCACCAACGTGTGCTATTTGCACACGCCAAGGCACCAAGGAGTGGCTGGGGTGAGGGGGGCACCCCATGGCATCACTCTTTTGTGGGGCCCACCGGACTGACCTTACACCTCCCCCCCTAAAGAGGTTTTAAAGCACTTTCAGGAGTGTTTGGAGGGAACACACCTTATGCTTGAGCGGTCACCCAAGCCTATAAAACCTTCATTTTAAAGAATTTGGCCACGATTTTTTCCAAGAATGCTTAGAATGAGGCCACAAACCACCATGCAAAATTTGAGCCAATTCTGAGAATTTTTTTTTTTTTGCCCCCGAAGGCCAACGTTGCACGGCCAAGGCTAAAATCGAGCACAAGGCATGCCCATGCCGAGGCACCAACGTGTGCTATTTGCACACGCCAAGGCACCAAGGAGTGGCTGGGGTGAGGGGGGCACCCCATGGCATCACTATTTTGTGGGGCCCACCGGACTGACCTTACACCTCCCCCCCTAAAGAGGTTTTAAAGCACTTTCAGGAGTGGTGGGAGGGAACACACCCTATGCTTGAGCGGTCACCCGACCCTATAAAAACTTCGTTTGAAAGATTTTTCCGTGCCATTTTTTGCATGGATGCCTAGAATAGTGTCATAGACTATCTTGCAAAATTTGAGCCAATTCCGAGAATTTTTTTTTTTTTTTTTCCCCACCAAGGCCTTGCCTAGCCAAGGCCAAAATCAGCCCATGGTGCCCAAAATGTGCACACTTCTACCAAGCCGTGCCATAAAAACTTCGTTTGAAAGAATTTTCCGTGCCATTTTTTGCATGGATGCTTAGAATAGTGTCATAGACTATCATGCAAAATTTGAGCCAATTCCGAGAAATTTTTTTTTTTTTCCCCACCAAGGCCTTGCCAAGCCAAGGCCAAAATCAGCCCATGGTGCCCAAAATGTGCACACTTCTACCAAGCCGTGCCATAAAAACTTCGTTTGAAAGAATTTTCCGTGCCATTTTTTGCATGGATGCCTAGAATAGTGTCATAGACTATCATGCAAAATTTGAGCCAATTCCGAGAATTTTTTTTTTTTTTTCCCCACCAAGGCCTTGCCTAGCCAAGGCCAAAATCAGCCCATGGTGCCCAAAATGTGCACACTTCTACCAAGCCGTGCCATAAAAACTTCGTTTGAAAGAATTTTCCGTGCCATTTTTTGCATGGATGCTTAGAATAGTGTCATTGACTATCATGCAAAATTTGAGCCAATTCCGAGAAATTTTTTTTTTTTCCCCACCAAGGCCTTGCCAAGCCAAGGCCAAAATCAGCCCATGGTGCCCAAAATGTGCACACTTCTACCAAGCCGTGCCATAAAAACTTCGTTTGAAAGAATTTTCCGTGCCATTTTTTGCATGGATGCCTAGAATAGTGTCATAGACTATCATGCAAAATTTGAGCCAATTCCGAGAATTTTTTTTTTTTTTTCCCCACCAAGGCCTTGCCTAGCCAAGGCCAAAATCAGCCCATGGTGCCCAAAATGTGCACACTTCTACCAAGCCGTGCCATAAAAACTTCGTTTGAAAGAATTTTCCGTGCCATTTTTTGCATGGATGCTTAGAATAGTGTCATAGACTATCATGCAAAATTTGAGCCAATTCCGAGAAATTTTTTTTTTTTCCCCACCAAGGCCTTGCCAAGCCAAGGCCAAAATCAGCCCATGGTGCCCAAAATGTGCACACTTCTACCAAGCCGTGCCATAAAAACTTCGTTTGAAAGAATTTTCCGTGCCATTTTTTGCATGGATGCCTAGAATAGTGTCATAGACTATCATGCAAAATTTGAGCCAATTCCGAGAATTTTTTTTTTTTTTTTCCCCACCAAGGCCTTGCCTAGCCAAGGCCAAAATCAGCCCATGGTGCCCAAAATGTGCACACTTCTACCAAGCCGTGCCATAAAAACTTCGTTTGAAAGAATTTTCCGTGCCATTTTTTGCATGGATGCCTAGAATAGTGTCATAGACTATCATGCAAAATTTGAGCCAATTCCGAGAATTTTTTTTTTTTTTTTTCCCCACCAAGGCCTTGCCTAGCCAAGGCCAAAATCAGCCCATGGTGCCCAAAATGTGCACACTTCTATCAAGCCGTGCCATAAAAACTTCGTTTGAAAGAATTTTCCGTGCCATTTTTTGCATGGATGCCTAGAATAGTGTCATAGACTATCTTGCAAAATTTGAGCCAATTCCGAGAATTTTTTTTTTTTTTTCCCCACCAAGGCCTTGCCTAGCCAAGGCCAAAATCAGCCCATGGTGCCCAAAATGTGCACACTTCTACCAAGCCGTGCCATAAAAACTTCGTTTGAAAGAATTTTCCGAGCAATTTTTTGCATGGATGCTTAGAATAGTGTCATAGACTATCATGCAAAATTTGAGCCAATTCCGAGAAATTTTTTTTTTTTCCCCACCAAGGCCTTGCCACAGCCCATGGTGCCCAAAATGTGCACACTTCTACCAAGCCGTGCCATAAAAACTTCGTTTGAAAGAATTTTCCGTGCCATTTTTTGCATGGATGCCTAGAATAGTGTCATAGACTATCATGCAAAATTTGAGCCAATTCCGAGAATTTTTTTTTTTTTTCCCCACCAAGGCCTTGCCTAGCCAAGGCCAAAATCAGCCCATGGTGCCCAAAATGTGCACACTTCTACCAAGCCGTGCCATAAAAACTTCGTTTGAAAGAATTTTCCGTGCCATTTTTTGCATGGATGCCTAGAATAGTGTCATAGACTATCATGCAAAATTTGAGCCAATTCCGAGATTTTTTTTTTTTTTCCCCACCAAGGCCTTGCCTAGCCAAGGCCAAAATCAGCCCATGGTGCCCAAAATGTGCACACTTCTACCAAGCCGTGCCATAAAAACTTCGTTTGAAAGAATTTTCCGTGCCATTTTTTGTATGGATGCCTAGAATAGTGTCATAGACTATCATGCAAAATTTGAGCCAATTCCGAGAATTTTTTTTTTTTTCCCCACCAAGGTCTTGCCTAGCCAAGGCCAAAATCAGCCCATGGTGCCCAAAATGTGCACACTTCTACCAAGCCGTGCCATAAAAACTTCGTTTGAAAGAATTTTCCGTGCCATTTTTTGCATGGATGCCTAGAATAGTGTCATAGACTATCATGCAAAATTTGAGCCAATTCCGAGAATTTTTTTTTTTTTTCCCCACCAAGGCCTTGCCTAGCCAAGGCCAAAATCAGCCCATGGTGCCCAAAATGTGCACACTTCTACCAAGCCATTCCATAAAAACTTCGTTTGAAATAATTTTCCGTGCCATTTTTTGCATGGATGCCTAGAATAGTGTCGTAGA
>CATOZR010000197.1:10000-15000 GCA_954870605.1 Acer campestre
CGGAATTGGCTCAAATTTTGCATGATAGTCTATGACACTATTCTAAGCATCCATGCAAAAAATTGCTCGGAAAATTCTTTCAAACGAAGTTTTTATGGCACGGCTTGGTAGAAGTGTGCACATTTTGGGCACCATGGGCTGATTTTGGCCTTGGCTAGGCAAGGCCTTGGTGGGGAAAAAAAAAAAAAAATTCTCGGAATTGGCTCAAATTTTGCATGATAGTCTATGACACTATTCTAGGCATCCATGCAAAAAATGGCACGGAAAATTCTTTCAAACGAAGTTTTTATGGCACGGCTTGGTAGAAGTGTGCACATTTTGGGCACCATGGGCTGATTTTGGCCTTGGCTAGGCAAGGCCTTGGTGGGGAAAAAAAAAAAAAATTCTCGGAATTGGCTCAAATTTTGCATGATAGTCTATGACACTATTCTAGGCATCCATGCAAAAAATGGCACGGAAAATTCTTTCAAACGAAGTTTTTATGGCACGGCTTGGTAGAAGTGTGCACATTTTGGGCACCATGGGCTGATTTTGGCCTTGGCTAGGCAAGGCCTTGGTGGGGAAAAAAAAAAAAATTCTCGGAATTGGCTCAAATTTTGCATGATAGTCTATGACACTATTCTAAGCATCCATGCAAAAAATTGCTCGGAAAATTCTTTCAAACGAAGTTTTTATGGCACGGCTTGGTAGAAGTGTCCACATTTTGGGCACCATGGGCTGATTTTGGCCTTGGCTAGGCAAGGCCTTGGTGGGGAAAAAAAAAAAAAAATTCTCGGAATTGGCTCAAATTTTGCATGATAGTCTATGACACTATTCTAGGCATCCATGCAAAAAATGGCACGGAAAATTCTTTCAAACGAAGTTTTTATGGCACGGCTTGGTAGAAGTGTGCACATTTTGGGCACCATGGGCTGATTTTGGCCTTGGCTAGGCAAGGCCTTGGTGGGGAAAAAAAAAAAAATTTCTCGGAATTGGCTCAAATTTTGCATGATAGTCTATGACACTATTCTAAGCATCCATGCAAAAAATTGCTCGGAAAATTCTTTCAAACGAAGTTTTTATGGCACGGCTTGGTAGAAGTGTGCACATTTTGGGCACCATGGGCTGATTTTGGCCTTGGCTAGGCAAGGCCTTGGTGGGGAAAAAAAAAAAAAATTCTCGGAATTGGCTCAAATTTTGCATGATAGTCTATGACACTATTCTAGGCATCCATGCAAAAAATGGCACGGAAAATTCTTTCAAACGAAGTTTTTATGGCACGGCTTGGTAGAAGTGTGCACATGTTGGGCACCATGGGCTGATTTTGGCCTTGGCTAGGCAAGGCCTTGGTGGGGAAAAAAAAAAAAATTCTCGGAATTGGCTCAAATTTTGCATGATAGTCTATGACACTATTCTAAGCATCCATGCAAAAAATTGCTCGGAAAATTCTTTCAAACGAAGTTTTTATGGCACGGCTTGGTAGAAGTGTCCACATTTTGGGCACCATGGGCTGATTTTGGCCTTGGCTAGGCAAGGCCTTGGTGGGGAAAAAAAAAAAAAAAATCTCGGAATTGGCTCAAATTTTGCATGATAGTCTATGACACTATTCTAGGCATCCATGCAAAAAATGGCACGGAAAATTCTTTCAAACGAAGTTTTTATGGCACGGCTTGGTAGAAGTGTGCACATTTTGGGCACCATGGGCTGATTTTGGCCTTGGCTAGGCAAGGCCTTGGTGGGGAAAAAAAAAAAAAATTCTCGGAATTGGCTCAAATTTTGCATGATAGTCTATGACACTATTCTAAGCATCCATGCAAAAAATTGCTCGGAAAATTCTTTCAAACGAAGTTTTTATGGCACGGCTTGGTAGAAGTGTGCACATTTTGGGCACCATGGGCTGATTTTGGCCTTGGCTAGGCAAGGCCTTGGTGGGGAAAAAAAAAAAAAAAAATTCTCGGAATTGGCTCAAATTTTGCAAGATAGTCTATGACACTATTCTAGGCATCCATGCAAAAAATGGCACGGAAAATTCTTTCAAACGAAGTTTTTATAGGGTCGGGTGACCGCTCAAGCATAGGGTGTGTTCCCTCCCACCACTCCTGAAAGTGCTTTAAAACCTCTTTAGGGGGGGAGGTGTAAGGTCAGTCCGGTGGGCCCCACAAAATAGTGATGCCATGGGGTGCCCCCCTCACCCCAGCCACTCCTTGGTGCCTTGGCGTGTGCAAATAGCACACGTTGGTGCCTCGGCGTGGGCATGCCTTGTGCTCGATTTTAGCCTTGGCCGTGCAACGTTGGCCTTCGGGGGCAAAAAAAAAAAAATTCTCAGAATTGGCTCAAATTTTGCATGGTGGTTTGTGGCCTCATGCTAAGCATTCTTGGAAAAAATCGTGGCCAAATTCTTTAAAATGAAGGTTTTATAGGCTTGGGTGACCGCTCAAGCATAAGGTGTGTTCCCTCCAAACACTCCTGAAAGTGCTTTAAAACCTCTTTAGGGGGGGAGGTGTAAGGTCAGTCCGGTGGGCCCCACAAAAGAGTGATGCCATGGGGTGCCCCCCTCACCCCAGCCACTCCTTGGTGCCTTGGCGTGTGCAAATAGCACACGTTGGTGCCTCGGCGTGGGCATGCCTTGTGCTCGATTTTAGCCTTGGCCGTGCAACGTTGGCCTTCGGGGGCAAAAAAAAAAAAATTCTCAGAATTGGCTCAAATTTTGCATGGTGGTTTGTGGCCTCATTCTAAGCATTCTTGGAAAAAATCGTGGCCAAATTCTTTAAAATGAAGGTTTTATAGGCTTGGGTGACCGCTCAAGCATAAGGTGTGTTCCCTCCAAACACTCCTGCAACTGCTTTAAAACCTCTTTAGGGGGGAGGTGTTGGTTGAGAAAAGAGGTGCCCCGGTGCCTATGCTTGGGTTCCCCCCCATCCATCGAGGAGGATGGGTGAGGCATAGGCACACCCCGGTCGGCGGATCGATGAAAGGTTGTGGGTTTTGCGACGGTCGGAAACTTTCATCGATCCGCCGGCCACGGCCTGTGGGAAAGGAGTGCTCTGTTCGATCTTTCTCGAGAGGAGAGGGACGGTTCAACTCGGATTTTGGTCTTTCCAACGTACTTCACAGAAACGTGAGCATGGCTTCGGCTGTGGGATCGGAGTAATGAGGATACCGCGGTCGGGTCAGGAAATGAGTTTTTTAACCTCTCGTTGGAGATCGGCACCGTCACTAATTTCCCATCTGGCCGTTGGTGGAGATTAATCAATAATCTCCACCATGTCCCGTCGGAAAAATTTTTCAAATCCGTCGCAAATTTTTTCAAATGTTTTCACTTGGTCAAGTGGGCTTGTAGTGCTGTGTTCTATCTTTCTCGAGAGGAGAGGGACGGTTGAACCTCGGATTTTGGTCTTTCCAACGTACTTCACAGAAACGTGAGCATGGCTTCGGCTGTGGGATCGGAGTAATGAGGTACCGCGGTCGGGTCAGGAAATGGGTTTTTAACCTCTCGTCTGAGATAGGCACTGTCAGTACTTTCTCACTTGGCCGTTGTCATGTCCCGTCGCAATGTTTTTCAAATGTTTTCACTTGGTCAAGTGGGCTTGTAGTGCTGTGTTCTATCTTTCTCGAGAGGAGAGGGACGGTTGAACCTCGGATTTTGGTCTTTCCAACGTACTTCACAGAAACGTGAGCATGGCTTCGGCTGTGGGATCGGAGTAATGAGGTACCGCGGTCGGGTCAGGAAATGGGTTTTTAACCTCTCGTCTGAGATAGGCACTGTCAGTACTTTCTCACTTGGCCGTTGTCATGTCCCGTCGCAAATTTTTTCAAATGTTTTCACTTGGTCAAGTGGGCTTGTAGTGCTGTGTTCTATCTTTCTCGAGAGGAGAGGGACGGTTGAACCTCGGATTTTGGTCTTTCCAACGTACTTCACAGAAACGTGAGCATGGCTTCGGCTGTGGGATCGGAGTAATGAGGTACCGCGGTCGGGTCAGGAAATGGGTTTTTAACCTCTCGTCTGAGATAGGCACTGTCAGTACTTTCTCACTTGGCCGTTGTCATGTCCCGTCGCAATGTTTTTCAAATGTTTTCACTTGGTCAAGTGGGCTTGTAGTGCTGTGTTCTATCTTTCTCGAGAGGAGAGGGACGGTTGAACCTCGGATTTTGGTCTTTCCAACGTACTTCACAGAAACGTGAGCATGGCTTCGGCTGTGGGATCGGAGTAATGAGGTACCGCGGTCGGGTCAGGAAATGGGTTTTTAACCTCTCGTCTGAGATAGGCACTGTCAGTACTTTCTCACTTGGCCGTTGTCATGTCCCGTCGCAATGTTTTTCAAATGTTTTCACTTGGCCGTCGATGGAGAGATTATTCATTATTTTCCACATCACAACATCCCGAAAAAAATGCGGAAGAACTAGCATGCTTCGGCTTGTGCTAACTTGATGCATCAAAAGGTTTGTTGCGGTGGGTTGGGGGTAATGGAGAATCGTTTGCTTTTGAAACAAAAAAAAAAAAAAAAAATGTTTTCTTGTCCCTCGAAGGTTTTTGTCCCTCGGATTGTGTGTTGTCATGTCCCGTCGCAAATTTTTTCAAATGTTTTCACTTGGTCAAGTGGGCTTGTAGTGCTGTGTTCTATCTTTCTCGAGAGGAGAGGGACGGTTGAATCTCGGATTTTGGTCTTTCCAACGTACTTCACAGAAACGTGAGCATGGCTTCGGCTGTGGGATCGGAGTAATGAGGTACCGCGGTCGGGTCAGGAAATGGGTTTTTAACCTCTCGTCTGAGATAGGCACTGTCAGTACTTTCTCACTTGGCCGTTGTCATGTCCCGTCGCAATGTTTTTCAAATGTTTTCACTTGGCCGTCGATGGAGAGATTATTCATTATTTTCCACATCACAACATCCCGAAAAAAATGCGGAAGAACTAGCATGCTTCGGCTTGTGCTAACTTGATGCATCAAAAGGTTTGTTGCGGTGGGTTGGGGGTAATGGAGAATCGTTTGCTTTTGAAACAAAAAAAAAAAAAAAAATGTTT
>CATOZR010000197.1:30000-32500 GCA_954870605.1 Acer campestre
CGAAGTTTTTATGGCACGGCTTGGTAGAAGTGTGCACATTTTGGGCACCATGGGCTGATTTTGGCCTTGGCTAGGCAAGGCCTTGGTGGGGAAAAAAAAAAAAATTCTCGGAATTGGCTCAAATTTTGCATGATAGTCTATGACACTATTCTAAGCATCCATGCAAAAAATTGCTCGGAAAATTCTTTCAAACGAAGTTTTTATGGCACGGCTTGGTAGAAGTGTCCACATTTTGGGCACCATGGGCTGATTTTGGCCTTGGCTAGGCAAGGCCTTGGTGGGGAAAAAAAAAAAAAAATTCTCGGAATTGGCTCAAATTTTGCATGATAGTCTATGACACTATTCTAGGCATCCATGCAAAAAATGGCACGGAAAATTCTTTCAAACGAAGTTTTTATGGCACGGCTTGGTAGAAGTGTGCACATTTTGGGCACCATGGGCTGATTTTGGCCTTGGCTAGGCAAGGCCTTGGTGGGGAAAAAAAAAAAAAATTCTCGGAATTGGCTCAAATTTTGCATGATAGTCTATGACACTATTCTAAGCATCCATGCAAAAAATTGCTCGGAAAATTCTTTCAAACGAAGTTTTTATGGCACGGCTTGGTAGAAGTGTGCACATTTTGGGCACCATGGGCTGATTTTGGCCTTGGCTAGGCAAGGCCTTGGTGGGGAAAAAAAAAAAAATTCTCGGAATTGGCTCAAATTTTGCATGATAGTCTATGACACTATTCTAGGCATCCATGCAAAAAATGGCACGGAAAATTCTTTCAAACGAAGTTTTTATGGCACGGCTTGGTAGAAGTGTGCACATGTTGGGCACCATGGGCTGATTTTGGCCTTGGCTAGGCAAGGCCTTGGTGGGGAAAAAAAAAAAAATTCTCGGAATTGGCTCAAATTTTGCATGATAGTCTATGACACTATTCTAAGCATCCATGCAAAAAATTGCTCGGAAAATTCTTTCAAACGAAGTTTTTATGGCACGGCTTGGTAGAAGTGTCCACATTTTGGGCACCATGGGCTGATTTTGGCCTTGGCTAGGCAAGGCCTTGGTGGGGAAAAAAAAAAAAAAAATCTCGGAATTGGCTCAAATTTTGCATGATAGTCTATGACACTATTCTAGGCATCCATGCAAAAAATGGCACGGAAAATTCTTTCAAACGAAGTTTTTATGGCACGGCTTGGTAGAAGTGTGCACATTTTGGGCACCATGGGCTGATTTTGGCCTTGGCTAGGCAAGGCCTTGGTGGGGCAAAAAAAAAAAAATTCTCGGAATTGGCTCAAATTTTGCATGATAGTCTATGACACTATTCTAAGCATCCATGCAAAAAATTGCTCGGAAAATTCTTTCAAACGAAGTTTTTATGGCACGGCTTGGTAGAAGTGTGCACATTTTGGGCACCATGGGCTGATTTTGGCCTTGGCTAGGCAAGGCCTTGGTGGGGAAAAAAAAAAAAAAAAATTCTCGGAATTGGCTCAAATTTTGCAAGATAGTCTATGACACTATTCTAGGCATCCATGCAAAAAATGGCACGGAAAATTCTTTCAAACGAAGTTTTTATAGGGTCGGGTGACCGCTCAAGCATAGGGTGTGTTCCCTCCCACCACTCCTGAAAGTGCTTTAAAACCTCTTTAGGGGGGGAGGTGTAAGGTCAGTCCGGTGGGCCCCACAAAATAGTGATGCCATGGGGTGCCCCCCTCACCCCAGCCACTCCTTGGTGCCTTGGCGTGTGCAAATAGCACACGTTGGTGCCTCGGCGTGGGCATGCCTTGTGCTCGATTTTAGCCTTGGCCGTGCAACGTTGGCCTTCGGGGGCAAAAAAAAAAAAATTCTCAGAATTGGCTCAAATTTTGCATGGTGGTTTGTGGCCTCATGCTAAGCATTCTTGGAAAAAATCGTGGCCAAA
Source organism: Acer campestre (assembly GCA_954870605.1). Lineage (NCBI taxonomy): Eukaryota > Viridiplantae > Streptophyta > Magnoliopsida > Sapindales > Sapindaceae > Acer > Acer campestre. Next base: position 31,904 of record CATOZR010000197.1, read on the forward strand.
TTCTTTAAAATGAAGGTTTTATAGGCTTGGGTGACCGCTCAAGCATAAGGTGTGTTCCCTCCAAACACTCCTGAAAGTGCTTTAAAACCTCTTTAGGGGGGGAGGTGTAAGGTCAGTCCGGTGGGCCCCACAAAAGAGTGATGCCATGGGGTGCCCCCCTCACCCCAGCCACTCCTTGGTGCCTTGGCGTGTGCAAATAGCACACGTTGGTGCCTCGGCGTGGGCATGCCTTGTGCTCGATTTTAGCCTTGGCCGTGCAACGTTGGCCTTCGGGGGCAAAAAAAAAAAAATTCTCAGAATTGGCTCAAATTTTGCATGGTGGTTTGTGGCCTCATTCTAAGCATTCTTGGAAAAAATCGTGGCCAAATTCTTTAAAATGAAGGTTTTATAGGCTTGGGTGACCGCTCAAGCATAAGGTGTGTTCCCTCCAAACACTCCTGCAACTGCTTTAAAACCTCTTTAGGGGGGAGGTGTTGGTTGAGAAAAGAGGTGCCCCGGTGCCTATGCTTGGGTTCCCCCCCATCCATCGAGGAGGATGGGTGAGGCATAGGCACACCCCGGTCGGCGGATCGATGAAAGGTTGTGGGTTTTGCGACG
>CATOZR010000197.1:37500-40000 GCA_954870605.1 Acer campestre
GGGAGAATTTGAAGAAACTGAAGCAGACAGGGTCTGTGAGGGAGTATGTGAAGGAGTTCAGTTCCTTGATGTTAGACATTTCAAACATGTCTGAGGAAGACAAGTTGTTTAATTTCATGTCCGGGTTGCAGACTTGGGCGCAAGCAGAATTAAGGAGACAAGGGGTGAAAGATATCCCATCTGCCATGGCTGCTGCTGAAGGCTTGGTAGATTTTCGGATGACCAGTTCTACCTCTTCAAACACTGAAAAGAAGAAGTCAGTGGATGGCAAGAAGGGGAAGAATAAGGACTGGAAGAAGAATTTCGAAGGAAAGAAGAAAGACGGTGGTACTATCAAGGGAAAAGAACAACAGCAGAATAAGGGGAAAGCACAAACACAAGGTTGTTTCATTTGTGGTGGTCCTCATTTTGCAAGGGAATGCCCAAAGAGGGAAAAGATCAATGCAATAATCAGTCATGATGCTGATGCAATGACCAGTCAGTATGTTGAGACCTCAAGTGCTGGTCCATCTCGTGTCAATCCATTACAACTGTTGAACACTATCAGTGTGGAGAGACAGCAAAGCTACAAAGGCCTGATGTATGTGAACATAGAAGTGAATGGGCATGCAATTCGGGCAATGTTGGATACTGGTGCAACCAACAATTTCGTGGCACAGCGAGAGGCAGACAGATTGGGTTTGAATCTGTTGGAAAGCACAAGCAGGATCAAGGCAGTAAACTCTGGGGCGATGCCAGTTCTTGGTGTGGCAGAGACGACACTGAAGGTTGGATCTTGGCAGGGCAAATGTTGTTTGATGGTGGTACCTCTTGACGATTTTGATTTGATACTGGGTGTTGAGTTTTTCGTCAAGGCTAAGGCAATGTTGATGCCTTATCTTCGTGGAATTCTTATTGGGGATGAGGAAAATCCCTGCTTTGTACAAGCATGTGGAGGAACTCAAGATATCAAACAGGGCAGAGTCAAGGAGACTGTGATTTCTGCCAAACAGGTGGACAAGGGTTTAAGGAAAGGCCAGATGACCTATATGGCTGCGTTGGTACAGATCAAGCCTGATGTAATGGTTGAGGTGCCTGATGAAGTTGGTGCAGTTCTTGATGATTTTTTGGATGTGATGCCAGCAGAGCTGCCGAGAGAGCTGCCGCCAAGAAGGACCACAGACCATCGGATTGATTTGGAGGCAGGGGCCAAACCACCAGCACAAGCACCTTATAGGATGGCACCTTGTGAGTTGGCAGAATTGAGGAAACAGTTGGATGGACTACTGGAAGCGGGTCTAGTGCAACCATCTACGGCTCCTTATGGTGCCCCTGTACTGTTTCAGAGGAAGCAGGATGGTTCGTTGCGAATGTGTGTGGACTATAGGGCGTTGAACAAAGTCACAATAAAGAACAAGTACCCGGTGCCAAATGCGGCAGATTTGTTCGATCGTTTGTCAAGGGCTTCTTATTTCACCAAGCTGGACCTTAGGGCTGGCTATTGGCAAGTTAGAGTGGCTGAAGGTGATGAGGCAAAGACTACATGTGTGACAAGGTATGGCTCTTTTGAGTTTTTGGTCATGCCATTTGGTTTAACAAATGCTCCTGCTACATTTTGCAATTTGATGAGTGATGTCTTATATGAGTTCCTGGATAAGTTTGTGGTTGTATATCTGGATGATATTGTGATATATAGCGAGACTTTGGCTGAGCATGTGGCTCATTTGAGGAAGGTGTTCTCTCAGTTAAGGGAGCACAAGCTGTATGTAAAGAAGGAGAAATGTGAATTCTGCCAGCAAGAAATCATGTTCTTGGGGCATTGGGTCGGTAAGGGGAAAATTCGGATGGATGAGAGAAAGATCGAAGCCATCAGAAGCTGGCCTGCTCCTTCTAAGATTGCTGATTTGAGGTCTTTCTTAGGCCTAGCAAATTACTACAGGCGTTTTATTGAGGGGTACTCAAAGAAGGTAAGTCCTTTGACTGATTTGTTGAAAAAGGACAAGAAATGGATGTGGTCTGAAGCATGTCAGAGTGCGTTTGACAAGCTGAAATTGGCGGTGTCTTCAGAGCCTGTATTATGTCTACCAGATTTTGAGAAACCTTTTGAAGTGCATACGGATGCATCAGATAGGGCTCTTGGGGGAGTTCTAGTTCAAGAGGGGCATCCGATTGCTTTTGAGAGCAGAAAGTTAAAGGAAGCAGAACAGAGGTATTCAGCGCATGAAAAGGAGATGGCAGCAGTGATCCATTGTCTTGATACTTGGAGGCACTACCTGTTGGGAACTAAGTTCACGGTGGTGACAGACAATGTGGCTAACACTTATTTCAAGACACAAAAGAAGCTGACTCCAAAGCAGGCACGCTGGCAAGAATACCTGGCTGAATTTGATTTTGTGTGGGTGCATCGTCCTGGCCGTCAGAATCAAGTGGCTGATGCTTTAAGCAGGAAGGAAATACACGGGTATGTTTCTGCTTTAGCTTCTTTGCAATCTAACTTTTTGGATCGTTTGAAGGAGCAAGC
>CATOZR010000197.1:50000-52500 GCA_954870605.1 Acer campestre
TGGGGAAAAAAAAAAAAAATTCTCGGAATTGGCTCAAATTTTGCATGATAGTCTATGACACTATTCTAAGCATCCATGCAAAAAATTGCTCGGAAAATTCTTTCAAACGAAGTTTTTATGGCACGGCTTGGTAGAAGTGTGCACATTTTGGGCACCATGGGCTGATTTTGGCCTTGGCTAGGCAAGGCCTTGGTGGGGAAAAAAAAAAAAATTCTCGGAATTGGCTCAAATTTTGCATGATAGTCTATGACACTATTCTAGGCATCCATGCAAAAAATGGCACGGAAAATTCTTTCAAACGAAGTTTTTATGGCACGGCTTGGTAGAAGTGTGCACATGTTGGGCACCATGGGCTGATTTTGGCCTTGGCTAGGCAAGGCCTTGGTGGGGAAAAAAAAAAAAATTCTCGGAATTGGCTCAAATTTTGCATGATAGTCTATGACACTATTCTAAGCATCCATGCAAAAAATTGCTCGGAAAATTCTTTCAAACGAAGTTTTTATGGCACGGCTTGGTAGAAGTGTCCACATTTTGGGCACCATGGGCTGATTTTGGCCTTGGCTAGGCAAGGCCTTGGTGGGGAAAAAAAAAAAAAAAATCTCGGAATTGGCTCAAATTTTGCATGATAGTCTATGACACTATTCTAGGCATCCATGCAAAAAATGGCACGGAAAATTCTTTCAAACGAAGTTTTTATGGCACGGCTTGGTAGAAGTGTGCACATTTTGGGCACCATGGGCTGATTTTGGCCTTGGCTAGGCAAGGCCTTGGTGGGGAAAAAAAAAAAAAATTCTCGGAATTGGCTCAAATTTTGCATGATAGTCTATGACACTATTCTAAGCATCCATGCAAAAAATTGCTCGGAAAATTCTTTCAAACGAAGTTTTTATGGCACGGCTTGGTAGAAGTGTGCACATTTTGGGCACCATGGGCTGATTTTGGCCTTGGCTAGGCAAGGCCTTGGTGGGGAAAAAAAAAAAAAAAAATTCTCGGAATTGGCTCAAATTTTGCAAGATAGTCTATGACACTATTCTAGGCATCCATGCAAAAAATGGCACGGAAAATTCTTTCAAACGAAGTTTTTATAGGGTCGGGTGACCGCTCAAGCATAGGGTGTGTTCCCTCCCACCACTCCTGAAAGTGCTTTAAAACCTCTTTAGGGGGGGAGGTGTAAGGTCAGTCCGGTGGGCCCCACAAAATAGTGATGCCATGGGGTGCCCCCCTCACCCCAGCCACTCCTTGGTGCCTTGGCGTGTGCAAATAGCACACGTTGGTGCCTCGGCGTGGGCATGCCTTGTGCTCGATTTTAGCCTTGGCCGTGCAACGTTGGCCTTCGGGGGCAAAAAAAAAAAAATTCTCAGAATTGGCTCAAATTTTGCATGGTGGTTTGTGGCCTCATGCTAAGCATTCTTGGAAAAAATCGTGGCCAAATTCTTTAAAATGAAGGTTTTATAGGCTTGGGTGACCGCTCAAGCATAAGGTGTGTTCCCTCCAAACACTCCTGAAAGTGCTTTAAAACCTCTTTAGGGGGGGAGGTGTAAGGTCAGTCCGGTGGGCCCCACAAAAGAGTGATGCCATGGGGTGCCCCCCTCACCCCAGCCACTCCTTGGTGCCTTGGCGTGTGCAAATAGCACACGTTGGTGCCTCGGCGTGGGCATGCCTTGTGCTCGATTTTAGCCTTGGCCGTGCAACGTTGGCCTTCGGGGGCAAAAAAAAAAAAATTCTCAGAATTGGCTCAAATTTTGCATGGTGGTTTGTGGCCTCATTCTAAGCATTCTTGGAAAAAATCGTGGCCAAATTCTTTAAAATGAAGGTTTTATAGGCTTGGGTGACCGCTCAAGCATAAGGTGTGTTCCCTCCAAACACTCCTGCAACTGCTTTAAAACCTCTTTAGGGGGGAGGTGTTGGTTGAGAAAAGAGGTGCCCCGGTGCCTATGCTTGGGTTCCCCCCCATCCATCGAGGAGGATGGGTGAGGCATAGGCACACCCCGGTCGGCGGATCGATGAAAGGTTGTGGGTTTTGCGACGGTCGGAAACTTTCATCGATCCGCCGGCCACGGCCTGTGGGAAAGGAGTGCTCTGTTCGATCTTTCTCGAGAGGAGAGGGACGGTTCAACTCGGATTTTGGTCTTTCCAACGTACTTCACAGAAACGTGAGCATGGCTTCGGCTGTGGGATCGGAGTAATGAGGATACCGCGGTCGGGTCAGGAAATGAGTTTTTTAACCTCTCGTTGGAGATCGGCACCGTCACTAATTTCCCATCTGGCCGTTGGTGGAGATTAATCAATAATCTCCACCATGTCCCGTCGGAAAAATTTTTCAAATCCGTCGCAAATTTTTTCAAATGTTTTCACTTGGTCAAGTGGGCTTGTAGTGATGTGTTCTATCTTTCTCGAGAGGAGAGGGACGGTTGAACCTCGGATTTTGGTCTTTCCAACGTACTTCACAGAAACGTGAGCATGGCTTCGGCTGTGGGATCGGAGTAATGAGGTACCGCGG
>CATOZR010000197.1:62500-64657 GCA_954870605.1 Acer campestre
GGTAGAAGTGTGCACATTTTGGGCACCATGGGCTGATTTTGGCCTTGGCTAGGCAAGGCCTTGGTGGGGAAAAAAAAAAAAATTCTCGGAATTGGCTCAAATTTTGCATGATAGTCTATGACACTATTCTAGGCATCCATGCAAAAAATGGCACGGAAAATTCTTTCAAACGAAGTTTTTATGGCACGGCTTGGTAGAAGTGTGCACATTTTGGGCACCATGGGCTGATTTTGGCCTTGGCTAGGCAAGGCCTTGGTGGGGAAAAAAAAAAAAAAATTCTCGGAATTGGCTCAAATTTTGCATGATAGTCTATGACACTATTCTAGGCATCCATGCAAAAAATGGCACGGAAAATTCTTTCAAACGAAGTTTTTATGGCACGGCTTGGTAGAAGTGTGCACATTTTGGGCACCATGGGCTGATTTTGGCCTTGGCTAGGCAAGGCCTCGGTGGGGAAAAAAAAAAAAATTCTCGGAATTGGCTCAAATTTTGCATGATAGTCTATGACACTATTCTAAGCATCCATGCAAAAAATTGCTCGGAAATTCTTTCAAACGAAGTTTTTATGGCACGGCTTGGTAGAAGTGTCCACATTTTGGGCACCATGGGCTGATTTTGGCCTTGGCTAGGCAAGGCCTTGGTGGGGAAAAAAAAAAAAAAAATTCTCGGAATTGGCTCAAATTTTGCATGATAGTCTATGACACTATTCTAGGCATCCATGCAAAAAATGGCACGGAAAATTCTTTCAAACGAAGTTTTTATGGCACGGCTTGGTAGAAGTGTGCACATTTTGGGCACCATGGGCTGATTTTGGCCTTGGCTAGGCAAGGCCCTTGGTGGGGAAAAAAAAAAAAAATTCTCGAATTGGCTCAAATTTTGCATGATAGTCTATGACACTATTCTAAGCATCCATGCAAAAAATTGCTCGGAAAATTCTTTCAAACGAAGTTTTTATGGCACGGCTTGGTAGAAGTGTGCACATTTTGGGCACCATGGGCTGATTTTGGCCTTGGCTAGGCAAGGCCTTGGTGGGGAAAAAAAAAAAATTCTCGGAATTGGCTCAAATTTTGCATGATAGTCTATGACACTATTCTAGGCATCCATGCAAAAAATGGCACGGAAAATTCTTTCAAACGAAGTTTTTATGGCACGGCTTGGTAGAAGTGTGCACATGTTGGGCACCATGGGCTGATTTTGGCCTTGGCTAGGCAAGGCCTTGGTGGGGAAAAAAAAAAAATTCTCGGAATTGGCTCAAATTTTGCATGATAGTCTATGACACTATTCTAAGCATCCATGCAAAAAATTGCTCGGAAAATTCTTTCAAACGAAGTTTTTATGGCACGGCTTGGTAGAAGTGTCCACATTTTGGGCACCATGGGCTGATTTTGGCCTTGCTAGGCAAGGCCTTGGTGGGGAAAAAAAAAAAAAAAATCTCGGAATTGGCTCAAATTTTGCATGATAGTCTATGACACTATTCTAGGCATCCATGCAAAAAATGGCACGGAAAATTCTTTCAAACGAAGTTTTTATGGCACGGCTTGGTAGAAGTGTGCACATTTTGGGCACCATGGGCTGATTTTGGCCTTGGCTAGGCAAGGCCTTGGTGGGGAAAAAAAAAAAAAAATTCTCGGAATTGGCTCAAATTTTGCATGATAGTCTATGACACTATTCTAAGCATCCATGCAAAAAATTGCTCGAAAATTCTTTCAAACGAAGTTTTTATGGCACGGCTTGGTAGAAGTGTGCACATTTTGGGCACCATGGGCTGATTTTGGCCTTGGCTAGGCAAGGCCTTGGTGGGAAAAAAAAAAAAAAAAATTCTCGGAATTGGCTCAAATTTTGCAAGATAGTCTATGACACTATTCTAGGCATCCATGCAAAAAATGGCACGGAAAATTCTTTCAAACGAAGTTTTTATAGGGTCGGGTGACCGCTCAAGCATAGGGTGTGTTCCCTCCCACCACTCCTGAAAGTGCTTTAAAACCTCTTTAGGGGGGGGAGGTGTAAGGTCAGTCCGGTGGCCCCACAAAATAGTGATGCCATGGGGTGCCCCCCTCACCCCAGCCACTCCTTGGTGCCTTGGCGTGTGCAAATAGCACACGTTGGTGCCTCGGCGTGGGCATGCCTTGTGCTCGATTTTAGCCTTGGCCGTGCAAC
>CATOZR010000198.1:0-16460 GCA_954870605.1 Acer campestre
AGTCAACAAATCTTTTTTTTTTTCTTTCCTTCTTTCACATCACGACTCCTCTTCTCTTTTTTTTTTCTCTCTCTCTCTCTCTCTCACTTTCACGCCTACAGCCAAAAAAATTTCCACCATTTTCTCTCATTTCAAGCTTCTCTCACTCCTCCATTAAAGCTTGTTTTTGAGTTATTTTTCACTAAATCTTTGTGGGTTTTGTTTGTCAACAACACTCGAATCTAAGTTGTGTGTTGATTTTGCATATATTTTCTCCATTGATTCAATTTATAAAAACACCATTAAATCTCGGTGCCATTTTAGTGGATCTCTGCTGTTATCGGCGACTGGAAGAGGTTTGATTTGGGTTTTATTTTGGGTTTTGGTCTATGGTTTTGATTTTCACGATCTGGGTGGATTTTAGGTTTGATTTTCACTATTTTCTTGTTTTGCTGAAAAAAAGGGGCTAGGCGGGTCAACGATTTTGACCATGCCTAGACCGATTAATCTCTTAAAAATCGGTTCAACTCGGCCGATTTTCCGTTGACCACCGTTGACCGTCGTTGACTTCCGTTGACCGATTTTTTGGCTGAAATTCCTAGATTCGGTACGGTAGAAGGCCGCACAGCGCCTAGGCGGCCGCCTAGAGCGCATTTTCGAACACTGCTTATCATATTTATGGGTGTCAATATCGACTCCCTATATATATAGTCATTCTCATATCAGTTCGTCTTGATATAAAATTATTCAGCTCATTGAATGTGAGCCATAAATTATAGAGAAGCATCGACAAGTGCATACACACTGGGTCAAAGCAATTGAATATAATAGCTCACATTCAAGTAACTGATATATTTTATATCAGACGAACTGACAGGAGAAAGATTGTGTGTGTGTGTGTGTGTGTGTGTGTGTGTGTGTGGGCTACTCTTCGATGCAACATTGCACCATACAATTTGTTTTTTTTAAAAAAAAAATCCATGGCATATGCTTGGCACATGACGATTTAACTTGCTGTCCACCTGTAAATCTATGCGGCCGGTCACCATTGGATCTTTCCAATTCAAATTAAAGATACATCTTTCAGTTTCCCGAGCCAATAAATATCTTATTTTTAAATTTGAAACGCATTCATTGGATTTCAAATTTAAAAAGCAATGAATGTGTTCTGAATTAAAAAAATGAATGGAATAATGTAAGAGATATCAGTAGGTTTCTCACCCAATTGGTAAATCTTAATAAAATAAATAGTCACCAACTCATGCATGACTGCTAATTAATGACATACTTCGTCTCTTCATCTCTTCATGTGTTCATTTGTTCATCTGTTCATCTATTCATCTCTTCACCCCAACTCTTAAAACCAAAAAATCTTCACACTTTTGAACCCTTATAATAATGTCCTCCGTTGAAGAAACCTTACATTAATTACATACTATGTGCAGCCCAGAAAAGTTCATCGAAATTGTAAAATACTTGACTACTGAACAGCGAGAATACATAAAAGATATGGGATTTGGGGTGCTATTGAACATTAACTGTCTTGTATTCCATCTCCCTTTATGCAAGATGTTGCTAAAAGCCATTGCACCGAAGACCAAGGAAATTGTGCTACATGGAATGTCGATTCAAATCAGGGAGTTTGACTTTGAAAAAGTGATAGGATTGACTAACAGCACTCATGATGTAGACTGTGACATGGGTGAGTTTGACGGAACATGTATTAAGATGAAAAACCTTCTGATTAATACTGGTAAACGCGCGATTACTTTGTCTAGCTTGATGACGAAACTAAAGAATATGAAATATACGAATGATGTTTGCAAGATTTTCTTCTTTTTGTTTACGATCTCCACCTTGTTATGCCCTCCGGCATCATTAAAAATCGATAAAGCATTGCTCACACAATTAAAGGATCCTAGACTAATAAGGCATAAGAAGTGGGCAACATATTGTTTTCTGTATCTAATGTATGGTGTTAGAAAGTTCAGTGATGGAGGTTTAAGAAATTTTCAAAATTGAATTCTGTTTCTTCAGATCTTTTATTGAGGATGTATTTCATAGAAAGAAGTGTATGTAAACAGGCTCTAAGTACCCTTGTTTGCTTTGAGCCAAAACAAGGCTTTAGCACTGCATAAGTTGGTGGCCAAAGATAATTTTTTTTATAGCTCAACCGTAGAGGTGAACGAGTCATACTGGGTTGTAATATACCAAGGTGTGGAACACGAAATAGAAAAGCTTAAAGTAAAAGTCGATTCTATTGAACTATCACTCGAACTTCTTTCATCCATCTAAAAACCTGTTGAAATACCAGATTTGGTGGGAAAAAACAATCGCACTTATGTTTGAGAGGTTTAGGGTTGACATGTTGAAATTGATTTCAAAACCATGCAATGAAGCTAACCACGTCGCTTCCCATGTTTTCAATGAAACACATTCATTGGATTTCAAATTTAAAAAGCAATGAATGCTTTTTGAATTCAAAGAATGAATGGAATAACGTAAGAGATATCAGTAGGTTGGTCACCCAATAGGCAAATCTTAATAAAATAAACAGACACCCACCCATGCATGACTGCTAATTAATGACATATTTCGTCTCTTCGTCTCTTCATCTGTTCATGTGTTCATTTGTTCATCTATTCACCCCCACTCTCAAAACAAAAAAAATCTTCACACTTTTTAACCCCTATAACTATATCCTCCGTTGAAGAAACCTCAGGTTAATTGCAAACTATGTGCAGCCCGGAAAAGTTCATCGAAATTGTAAAAGACTTAACTACTAAACAGCGAGAATGAATAAAAGATATGTGATTTGGGGTGCTATTGAACATTAACTGCCTTGTATTCCACCTCCATTTATGCAAGATGTTGCTAAAAGTCATTGCACCGAAGACCAAGGAAATTGTGCTACATGGAAAGTCGATTCCAATTAGGGAGTCCAATTTTGAAAAAGTGATGGGGTTGCCTAATGGAACTCATGATGTAGATTGTGACATGGGTGAGTTTGATAAAACATGTATTATGATGAAAATTCTTATGATTAATACTAATAAGCGTGCGATTACTTTGTCTAGCTTGATGATGAAACTAAAAAATATGAAAGATGCGGATGATGTTTTCAAGATTTCCTTCGTTTTGTTTACGATCTCCACATTGTTATGCCCTCCGGCATTATCAAAAATCGACGAAGCATTGCTCACACAACTAAAGAATCCTAGACTAATAAGGCATAAGAAGTCGACAACATATTGTTTTCTGTATCTAATGGATGGTGTTAGAAAGTTCAGGGATGGAGGTTCAAGAAATTTTCAGGATTGCATTCCGTTTTTTTAGATCTTTTATTGATGATGGATTTCACAAACAGGCTTCAAGTATCCTTGTTCGCTTTGAGCCAAAACAAGGCTGCAGCACTGCATAAGTTGGTGGCCAAAGATAAATTTTTTTACAGCTCAACCATAGAGGTAGACAAACCATACCGGGCTGTAATACACCAAGGTATGGAACACGAAGTAGAAAAGCTTAAAGTAAAAACTGATTCTATTGAACTATCACTCGAACATGTTTCATCCATCCAAAAACCTATTGAAATACCAAATTTGGTGGAAAAAAAAAATTGCTCCCATGTTCGAGAGTTTTAGGGTTGACATGTTGAAATTGATTTCAAAACCATGCAATGAAGCTAACCACGTCGCTTTCCATGAGAAAGTATGGTTTGTCGTTTTCAATAAAGCTAACCACATCGCTTCCCATGTTTTCAATGAAACGCATTCATTGAATTTCAAATTTATAAAGCAATGAATGCTTTTTGAATTCAAAGAATGAATGGAATAATGTAAGAGATATCAGTAGGTTGGTCACCCAATAGGCAAATCTTAATAAAATAAATAGACATTCACCCATGCATGACTGCTAATTAATGACATATTTTGTCTCTTCATCTGTTCATGTGTTCATTTGTTAATGTGTTCATTTGTTCATCTCTTCACCCCCACTCTCAAAACCAAAAAAATCTTCACACTTTTGAACCCCTATAACTATGTCCTCCATTGATGAAACCTCAGGTTAATTGCAAACTATGTGCGGCCTGGAAAAGTTCATCGAAATTATAAAAGACTTAACTACTAAACAGCGAGAATGCATAAAAGATATGTGATTTGGGGTGCTATTGAACATTAACTGCCTTGTATTCCACCTCCTTTTATGCAAGATGTTGCTAAAAGCCATTGCACCGAAGACCAAGGAAATTGTGCTACATGGAAAGTCAATTCCAACCAGGGAGTCCTACTTTGAAAAAGTAATGGGGTTGTCTAATAGCACTCATGATATAGACTGTGACATGGGTGAGTTTGACTAAACAAGTATTATGATGAAAAACCTTCTAATTAATACTAGTAAGCGCGCGATTACTTTGTCTAGCTTGATGACGAAACTAAAAAATATGAAAGATGTGGATGATGTTTTCAAGATTTCCTTCATTTTGTTTACGATCTCCACCTTGTTATGCCCTCTGGCATCATCAAAAATCGATGAAGCATTGCTCACACAACTAAATGATCCTAGACTAATAAAGCATAAGAAGTGAGCAACATATTGTTTTCTTATCTAATGGATGGTGTTAGAAAGTTCAAGGATGGAGGTTCAAGAAATTTTCAATGTTGCATTCCGTTTCTTCAGATCTTTTATTGAGGATGTATTTTATGGAAAGAAGTGTATGTAAACAGACTCCAAGTACCCTTGTTTGCTTTTAGCCAAAACAAGGCTACAGCACTACATAAGTAGGTGGCCAAAGATAATTTTTTTACAGCTCAACAATAGAGATGGACGAACTATACTTGGTTGTAATACACCAGGGTGTGGAACACGAAGTAGAAAAGCTTAAAGTAAAAGTCGATTCTATTGAACTTTTACTCGAACATCTTTCATCCGTCCAAAAACCTGTTGAAATGCCAGATTTGGTAGAAAAAAACAATCGCACCCATGTTCAAGAGGTTTAGGGTTGACATGTTGAAATTGATTTCAAAACCATGCAATGAAGCTAACCACGTCACTTCTCATGAGATGAATATGGTTTGTCATTTTCAATTTAAGTCTCCATGTTTTTTACTTCACCAATCCCACCCCCACCCCCCACCCACCCACCCACCCACACACACACACATGTATAGTGTATTGTTTCGATTTGGGAACATCCTTTTGGAAGATATCAATGACGAAATCGTTGATTCTTTATATACCCCTTTAGGAGACGGTTGTCGTCTGCTTAAGTACGAAGTCTTTTTCACGTAGCTCGTACGTGGCTGCAACGCACTGCTGAAAAAGAAAAAAGTTTCAATTGGTAAATCTAAGGTTAAAATCCATTTGAAACCAAATTATAGAAGGACGGGGAGACGATTATTATTTTCTACAAACAGCTCTCTCTCATCATTTTCGGTTGATGACATTCATTTGTTGAACACTTTTTTCAGTCACCCAACAAAAGAGAATGAAAGGTAAAACCGATTTCACTTCACTATTTTTGAATGTTTATTACGTTTCTGTTTAACAAATTACTATGGTCAGTGTTTTATATTTGTTTCTTATTTCAGTAATGTATAGTCATAATATGTTGTCAACAATCGCATGAAATATTGTCTGATTTGAATTACTGTTTTCGTTCAGTGAACCGATCATTGAGAATTAGTATTTGTGTCTATGTCGGAAAGGTATGACAAATCTTTTGCCCGAATAATGGTTGAATGATACAGTGAGTCACGCTACATTAATTTTTTCTTACATATTTAATACTTCCAACGTATTCAACTATTGATAATTTATTAACTGTGCAGCTCATTAGCATGACCATGTACAATCTATCCAGTGATTCCTCAAAACGTGTGTGGTATCTGTCGACATACTTTTCGGTTAGCCCATTAAACCTGACTTCATTTTTTAAATTATTTGTTTGAACATAGATGTGGACTTTATTGCTGCATTGAATTGCATTGCATTGCAACATATATATGTTAAGGTTCTTACAGCCCATTCATGAGTAGGTTTACACAACAGCAGACGATATTATTTGGTTGATAGAATTAACGGCGGTGAAACGCGTCAGCAATCTTAAATTTTATGAGGGATCTAAGCACCTTTGTGACAATATTTGTATTCCCATGAACGAGAGCAATTTGCACTAGCTCTTATTGGTGATAAATGTTTCAGGCAAAATATCTTAAGTATGAGATAGCTTACCCGTGGATAAGGAAAACATACAAAGACTGAAGTCAGCAAAAAAAGTTGTTAGTATCCTTAAATACCTATTCATTTACGCAAGAATGAATTTTTTTAATGTAAAAATGATGTGATATGTAACTTGCATTTCTGGATCGGAACTTTTCGGAATGTCGCAATTTAAAGATGAACTTCAAATCCTTTACAATCAATGCCTTTGCCCAATGTCCAATACAGCCTAATGATTTTGATTGTGGTTTATTTTTGATAATCAATTGTATGCAGGGTTCAGAGAGCTGGTTCAATGAGACTACTATATGTGAATTGTCTACCGTTTATTTTTATTTTTGGTTCTATCTTGTAATTGTTCAACTCTAACTCTTTGAATGATAACATCAAATATAATATAGTACAACTCTGAGTATCATAGGTTTAAACTTGCTCTGAATCTTGTCAAGCATCACACAAACCGACTGCTCCAAAAACTAAAAGCAACTCCATTACCCGAAAAAGCAAGCTTTTTTGCTTTCCCACCAAAAACCCCATCTTTTCCTGCAGGTAAGAGAAAAGGCTCAAGATGTGTTCATAAGGCAAAGGGGATAACAGAAAATACGGCTACAAATTATACAAAAGGTTTTCAATGTGATTGGACATCTCAACATCGTAGCAGATGATCACGATCCAACTTGTGATAGATATCACAATATACTGATATATTTGCTTTAGACTCCAATTTTAGGATATATTTTCTTATTGTTTTACAAATGTAATGGGTTCACATAAATGTTGCATTACAATGCTATTAGAAATGGCTAGTTGTGATCATACGCAGTTGTCTTGAATAATTTTTACTTCTTGATTGATTAAACATTTACATACATGTTCATGCACTATATACACAAAACCTTTTAAGAGTTAATGTGCATACAATTCACTAACGATTTTGTAACATAACAAAACGTCCTAACATAACAAAAGGTCATATCTCAATAAAATTTGTAAGTTTTTGGACCTAACTAAATTTATGAGTTATTGTGCATGCAATGCACCAACAATTTTGTAACATAATAAAATGTCCTAACCATGGTTTTAAAAGGTGGTTTGAGGCGTACTCCTCGAGGCAGTCAGGCGGAAAGGCGGTCAAAAAACACACCGAGGCGTACGCCTCATGTTGGTTCTTTGAAACGTAAGCCTCAAATTTTGAGGCATACCACCTTGAGGCGTATGAGGCATACGCCTAAAAAAAAAACCTTGTATTTGGACCTTTTTTGCTGTTGGGTCAGTTGGGCCTTTAATGGGTCAATATAAAAATAGTTTTGGGCCTATTAGTAAACCAAAGTCTGAAATAACAAAATAGAAGTATAAAACAAACAACAAAACTAAAAAGCTATTACCCAAAGTCTGAAAGAACAAAATAAAACACACAACAAAATTAAAAAACCCTAGCCTAATAAAAGAAAAGAAAGTATAATGAATGATTATTTTCTTCTTGGAGCTGTGCGGCAGTGTTCTTTTTCAATAGCAGCTGTGCGACAGTAATCTTCAACAGCAGAGTTCAACTCATCTTCAAACTTCTTCAGGTATGTTCTCTCATCTATATTATCTTTTCTACTTTTATTCTTCTATTCTGCTCTACTTCTATTCTTCTATAGTTCTATTCTTCTTTTCTTCCATAATTCCCTCATCTTCAATATACCAATATACCATGTACTGGCTTAATATTGATTTTTTCTATTTATTTTCCTACTAATATATGAATATACTTATATACTGACATACTGTGAGTGTGATATATCATATATGAATATATACTGGCAGAATATATTGCATATATTCTAATTTTCATGTTTCTAGTGCATTATATGTATAACTTAGAAATTAGAATAAAGTGCATCTCAATGTAAACCAAAATGAAGAGAAAAAAAAAAGGAAAGAATAGAGGACGCATTAATAGTCAGTAAAGAGACAATTTTCATCAAGTTGGACTGATTTGTATAGAACTCAATTTTGATCATTGCCCTAGTTGAAACTTGAAATATAAGAGGCAAGTAGTAACCTCCAGCAGCTTACAGCCCAAAAAAAAAAAAAAAATTGTTTTCACAAATCTACCCAAAGGCCACAGGCCAAAAAAATAAATAAATAAAAAAATTTGTTCACTGTTTAATTTTTATTGTTTAATTATCCATTGTTTTTGTTCACTAGTTACTATTTTAATTTTTAACATTGTTCACTGTTTTTGTTTCTTATTTTTAGAATGGTGCGTGGCTAAAGAGAAGAATTGAGTCATAAAAAAGATCCAGTTTGAAAATATGGAGTACAAATAGATGCGGCAAATCCGAAGAAAGGCTATGTGTACGTAAAATGTAAGTTTTGTAACAAGGTTATCACCGGAGGGGTAAATAGATTAAAAAAACATCTTGGTCAAACACATAAAAATGTTGCACCATGCCCTAAAGTGCCTAAAGAGGTCAAAGAGGAGATAATTTCCTACTTGAAGAATTTTGAACAAGAAAAGCATGTAAAACATAATTTTTTTGATGAGAGGGTGGAGAGCGGTTCCTATTTTGGTGCTCCTATAGAAGATATGCATTCTTTTCAAAGTATGGGAGGTAGTAGTGGCAGTGGGCCACAATCTCGGGGACCAATGGATCGATTCCTTAGCCATAGTGGTGGAGATGTGACCAATGACAAAGGGAAGGCATCTAAAACAATTACTCCAACTCCAACTAGCTTAAAGGAGCAACATAATCTAGTTTGTCTAAATATTGGAAGGTTTTTTTTCGAGAATGTCATTTCATTTAATGTGGCTAGGAGTCCATCCTACTTCAACATGCTATGTTTTGTGGGCAACTATGGTCGAGGCCTAAAAGCTCCTACTATGCATGAGCTCTGAACATAGATATTGAAAGAGGAGTATAATTCAACTACAAAAATTGTTGATGATTTGAAGAAAACATGGGAGCATACATGAGTATCTATATTGTTAGACGGTTGGAGTGACACAAGAAACAGAGGTTTGATCAACATTCTTGTTAACAATCCACATGGGACTGTTTTTTTGAGATCTATTGATGCATCCGATCGTGTTAAAGATGCGGAATACTTGTTCACATTGCTTGATGGGGTTGTTGAAGAAATTGGAGAAAGACTAGTTGTGCAAGTGGTAACCGACAATGCGAGTGCATACAAGGCCGCGGGGAAAATGCTAATGGAGAAGAGAAAGCATCTATATTGGACTCCATGTGCCACTCATTGTCTAGATTTAATGCTTAAGAAACTTGGAGAATTGCCACAACATAAAAATGCTTTACAAAAAGCAAAAAAAGTGAGCAACTTTATCTATAACCATGGGTGGGTGTTGGAACTCATGAGAAAGTTTGCTAAGAGAGACATTATTTGACAGGCTACCACGAGATTTGCCACAGCTTACTTGACTTTAGAAAGCATGAGTGGTGTGAAAGAAGCTCTTCAAAGGATGTTTCTGTCGAGACAATGGAATTCATGTCGATGGGCAAATAAAAGCAATGGCAAAGAGGTGAAGAGATATATCATGGATGAGAGATATTTTTGGCCAAGTGTTTCATATGCTCTTAAAACCACAAAGCCTTTAGTAGATGTGTTGAGGTTGGTTGATAGTGAGAAAGAACCGGCAATAGGATTTATCTATGGTGTTATAGATGCGGCAAAAGAACAAATAGCAAATAATTTAGGAGGGGAAGAATCGGCCTATAAAGAAATTTGGAATATTATTGATAAGAAGTGGGACTTACAATTGCATCGAGATTTGCAAGCAGCCGCATACTATCTTAATCCTCAATTCAAGTGGGAGAGCAACTTCTCTACTGATCCGGAGATTAAATCTAGTTTGTACAAATGTATGGAGAGACTCATACCTGATGAGTCCGATTTCACAAAGGTTGATGAACAACTTGATGAGTATCGATATAAACGAGGTTTTTTTGGAATGAGAGCAGCTCTAGGCTCATACAAAACACGTGCTCCAGGTAAATTTAACTATATAAATATACTTAACTTATAAATTGTTCTTATAATCTTATTAAATTGTGCATAATATTTATTATTTTATTTGACCATTTTCTTTGAAATTGTGATGTAGTGGAATGGTGGGACCATTTTGGAGATCAAGTTATGGAGCTTAGGTTCTTTGTAATGAGAGTTCTAGGCCTAACATGTTCTTCATCAGTTGTGAATGTAATTGGAGTACGTTCAATCAAGTTCATACAAAAAGAAGAAACCGGTTAAACACCACTAAATTGAATAGCTTGGTTTACATCATGTACAACAAGAAACTGAAGTTAAGATACTTACAAAATCGGTCATCTAAGAAAGATGAAGATCCTTTGATCAACCAAGATTTACCCTCTGATGATGAATGGATAGCTAACCCAAATGATGAAGAAAGCACAGAAGTTGGTGATGAAGAACTTAATTTGGAGGTTGATGAAATGGCTAATGAAATAGGAGGTTAGTATACATTGCTAATTTGCTAATTTGCTAGTCTTTACTAAGTATAAATAAATCTATTGATATTAATATATTATATGTCTAATTTCTTTATGTAGGGAGTTTACAATTGATAGATGAAGGTGAAGATGACTTTGGAGATGAAGACAATGAGATTGGGTTCGATGATGTTGATGGATTTGAAGATGGACTTAATAATTATGAATATGATCTTCCAAATAATCTCAATCCCAATAGTTTTGATGAAAATAATGATTAGATAGAGTCATAGATTTTAAGTCTAAGACTTGTTCTAAATTTCTAGTTTGGGATAAAAGGATTCATGGTTTTTAGTCTTTTGTCTTATGAGTTATGATTTTGCTTTATTATTAATTTTCTCTATTAATCTATTATGAATTCAATCATGTTGTGTGTTTTTATTTGATAGTAAATTAGTAATGTTATTGACTCATTCGTACTATGGTATTAGATCTATTGGTATGAATTATGAAATATGCATTTCTAGTTTGTTTTTATAATTTTTTGTTGTTTTTTTTTTTTTTTTTATTAATCAATAGTGGTTTACGCCTCGTGAGGCGGTGGTCAACCGCCTTGAGGCTCGTTTTCGTCTTTCAAAACCTTAGTCCTAACATAACAAAATGTCATATCCCAATAAAAGTTGTAAGTTTTTGGACCCAATGTATGATAGATATCACAACATACTAAAATATTTGCTTTGGACTTCAATTATGGGACATGTTTTCTTATTGTCTTACAAATGTAATGGGTTCACATAAATGTTGCGTTACAATGCTATTAGAAATGGTTAGTTGTGATCATACGTAATTGTCTTGGATAACTTTTACTTCTTAATTGATTAAACATTTACATCCATGTTCATGCACTATGTACACAGCACTATGTACATAAAACCTTTTAAGAGTTACTGTGCATGCAAGCACTAACGATTTTGTAACATAACAAAATGTCTTAACATAACAAAAGGTTCCTAATAAAATTTGTAAGTTTTAAGTTTTTGGACCTAACTCAATTTATGAGTTACTGTGCATGTAATGTACTAACGATTTTGTAACATAACAAAATGTCCTAACATAATAAAAGGTCATATCCTAATAAAAGCTATAAGTTTTTGGACCCAATGTGTGATAGATATCAATGGATGATCGCGATCCAATGTGTGATAGATATCACAGCATACTGAGATATTTGCTTTGGACTTCAATTCTGGGATATTTTTTCTTATTGTCTTACAAATGTAATGGGTTCACATAAATGTTGCATTACAGTGCTATTAGAAATGGCTAGTTGTGATCATACGCAGTTGTCTTGGATAACTTTTAATTCTTGATTGATTAAACATTTACATTCATGTTCATGCACTATGTACACAAAACCTTTTAAGAGTTACTGTGCATGCAATACACTAACGATTTTGTAACATAACAAAAGGTCATATCCCAATAAAATTTGTAAGTGTTACCAGAAAATCGTCACTGGGGTGAATCTTCAAATAACAACTTTGAGGATCAAGATCGGGGTTGATCCCGGTCGGAGGGGTATCATATAGTTCGATACCAACGATGTTTCTAACAAAACAGGTGCGGTTAAACATAGAAAATAGGGTGAATAAATAAGATCTTTATTGACAGTAACTTTATATTATGAATACAAGAGTTGTGCTCTCTAGGTTAGGGTAGAATGTTGAGCTTTAGTAGGCGATGGAGATGGTGGTGGTGAACTTGTATAAGTCGATAAGTAGATCTGAATGTAGGTTGGCATTTTTTCGAGATCTCCTCTCTCTGGTGAGTATGATGTTGTATATATAGGTCTCGTTGCTTGCTATGCACTCCTATAATTTCGGTCTAAGGTTTGGTGATTACAGGACTTTCCTTCATGATAGGAGATAATTTCGTAAGAGCTTTGATCATTAGGATCAAGTCTTTCCTTCCTGGGAGGAGACAATCTCGTAGGAGCTTTAATCATTAGAATCAAGACTTTTCTTCCTAGTAGGATTCTAATAGAATTGACCATTTGTTCAAATGGAACTCTCAGTTGGCGGGAAGAGGTCTACTTCTTTTACTTTGACTAAATGACGGTATTTCAATATTTTTACATGGAGCTTTAACCCGGTCTTCTAGACATATGAGTCTTGTTCTTTGGTAAGTACTTCGTCTGGTATCTTACCGCCTAATGAGCTAATTCTAGAAGGTGTATGCGTTCCTGAGTATCCCGCCATTGCTTATGGATCGGGACACCAACTGAGCTGCAGCGGGATACCCAGCTGATTCAATAGCGGGATGTCTAGATAATGCAGTAGCGGGATGCTTGGTGGAGCTCTGTATCGGGATACTAAACGGAATTTCATGTCGGGATGCCACGTGCTAAACTGTGCATTGGGATGCTTATTGGGGCCCCATATCAGGATACTGATCGGAATTTCATGTCGGGATGCCATGTGCTAAACTATGCATCAGGGTGCTTGGTGGGGCTCCATATTGGGATACCACAGGGTTCATGAGAAGCTAGGGAATTGCTGGGCTTGGTCCCCATGGAGGGGGTGTGTATCCGGACCGATCGGGATCCCTCACTTCTTAATGTGGTCGGATGGTATCTGGATTTCCATATTCTCCTTGTACCGAGGTGAAAAATTCTTCTTTGGTCCTTCGCCAATTTTGACGGTTAACTGTAAGTTTTTGGACCCAACTCCATTTATGTGTTACTGTTCATGCAATGCACTAACAATTTTGTAACATAACAAAATGTCCTAACATAACAAAATGTCATATCCCAATAAAAGCTGTAAGTTTTTGGACTCAATGTATGATAGATATCAACGGATGATCATGATCCAATGTGTGATAGATATCACAGCATACTGAGATATTTGCTTTGGACTTCAATTATGGGATATGTTTTCTTATTGTCTTACAAATGTAATGGGTTCACATAAATATTGCATTACAATGCTATTAGAAATGGCTAGTTGTGATCATACGCAGTTGTCTTTGATAACTTTTACTTCTTGATGAATTAAACATTTACATCCATGTTCATGCACTATGTACACAAAACCTTTTAAGAGTTACTGTGCATGCAATGTACCAACGATTTTGTAACATAATAAAATGTCATAACACAACAAATGGCCATATCCCAATAAAATATGTAAGTTTTTGACCCAACTCAATTTATGAGTTACTGTGCATGCCAACGATTTTGTAACATAACAAAACGTCCTAACATAACAAAAGGTTATATCCCAATTGAAGCTATAAGTTTTTAGACCCAACTCAATTTATGGATCTTTGGTTTGAAGAATTACAGGTGTTATAGATCTTTGGTTTGATGGATTTGAAGATTTAATTAGGAAGTGGTCATGCACTACGAGCTTTGTGTAAATTAATGTGGAAGAATTGCACCAAACACAACCAGAAATAATTATATATCATCCTTAGTTACGAAACATTATATCATTAAGAGATAATTCTTTTGGTAAACTAAATAAATGTCTTAGCTTTTACTTTTAATTCACTCCAATCTTTAACCGATCAAGCTAAAAAATGACACCATTCAATGGGCACAAATCAAGTTTATTTCACTTTGCATTCATCTAACTAGAGGTCACACTCACCGCAAGTCTCAAGCATTAATGCGAAGAAGAAAAAAGTTCAGATATTAAGATATGTTATACTTCAGATGAATATATTGGTTAATTGATAAAGATTGTGACAAATAATTCTATGGTTTAAAAAAAAAAATTAAAAAAAAGGATTTAACTGTGCTAATTTCCAACCATATCATAGCTAGTGTGAATACAAAATACAAAATATGCAAAAGATGTATTCAAACACACAACTATTCTAAACGAAAGATAAGTTAAAAAACAACATAAAAATAAATAACAATACAACAAAGATTACAGAAAGAAATCCTAGATTACACTATTAACCCGAAACGTCTTTCAATAAGTAGTATTAGATGATCTCATTCCTCCATTAACCTGTTGTCTTCATTGATTTTAGCTTCCACCTCCATCTCCAGCATCATGATATGGATATACAACCTTCTTGTTCTCATCCCTCCAACCCACTTCCAGCTTCATGCAATGTATGCGCTCTTTGGCTAGTGCATCCTTAACAATTCCTTTACTCCCCGACAACAAATCATCAATCTCATGGCTAATGGAACCATTGTAAGTCATTTTTCTATATTTTCATAGAGAACTTAGTTATGTACAAACCCTAAGTGGCTTTAACAGTTTAACACTCCTATATATTAATAGCATCAGTTAATATATCCATTAATTTAATATTTATTTTTATAGTAACTCGAAGAAGTTAACGTCACCCCTAGCAACGTCGATTGAACAATCCAATGACCTACATTTACCTATTTGATTTAAAAGCACAATGACACTCATTCTTGCATTAAACAGCCTAATGACAAGCATCAATATTTGATAGTTGATATTCTCGATGTCATTAATTTTCGATTTTTGAACTTCGCAATATTGGCTAGGGTAGTTGCATGCACCTTAATTCCGCAAAGGATTCTAGCCAATTGAAAGGATTTTCTGATGAAGGAATGTGTAGCCAAGTAATCTGAACAACTGTAGCGAAGACATTCCTGATGAAGCAGCGAAGAATGGATCAGAGTCAAAGATTTTTATACGAATAATGAGACACGATTCTAGTCTGAAGAGAGCGACAGATGATAAATATATATGAAGTGGGTTGTGTGACTTGTGTAGATTCTGGATATATGAAGAACTGAGGAACTTAAAGGCTGGAAGATATATTTATAGGAAGAAAAAAAGAACAACGGTAACTATTGAGAGGAAATATGAAGAATTGAAGAACTTTAAGCTGCAAGAAAAATATAGAGGAAGAAGAGAAGAAAATCGGTAAGAAATTAAGATGTTTATAGTTGGAAGATAAATATATAGGAAGAAAAGAAGAAAAACAGTAACCTTGGGGAGATGTGAAGAACAAACGGTCAAATTGGAAGTGAGTGAGAAGTGACTTGCTTAGTAGGTTATTTTAGGATTTCTATGCATACATTAAGAGAATAAGTCATGACCATTGGATATTTGTCTAAAAGCAATCAATGGATGAGATTAGAATGATGTGGATTATTTTTTTAAAATTGTATGGTGTAATGTTGCACTCTAGAATGAGCTTACACACACACACACACTATATATATATATATATATATATATAGTGGTGGTGATGATTGAACATGGGTGTATTTGAGAAAAAAACTAATGGTTGAACCGGAAAACAAGAAAATAGTTTTCTTATTGTTTTGATTTCCTCACTTTTATTTAGTTTTATTCTTTATTTTTATTTTTGTTTGATTACTTCATATCTATTTTCCATTTTTCGTTTCAAAATTTTTAAAGAGAAGTATTCAAAAAGGGTAATATTAAAATAAAATAGAGTGTCTTTAGAAATTTAATTTTAAAAAAAATAAAAAATTAGAGTGCTTTTAGAATAGAAGTGCTAAAAAAATAAAAGGGATAATTTTGGAGAAAAAGAAATGTTTTTAGAATTTTTTTAAATTTAAAATTTTAGAATTGAGTGTCTTTAGAAATGAAGTGTAAAAAGAAAATTATTGGATTATAAGAAGAAACTCTCATTTTTTTAAGGGTGAATTTTAAGAGTATCACTCTTTTAATAATTTAAGTTTAAATGACACATAAAATGGATTCCTTCCAATAATACCTCCACAGTAACCAATTCTTCACTATTTTGATTTTTTTTTTTTTTCAAACTTTTATGGAA
>CATOZR010000199.1:5000-7500 GCA_954870605.1 Acer campestre
CACGATTTTTTCCAAGAATGCTTAGAATGAGGCCACAAACCACCATGCAAAATTTGAGCCAATTCTGAGAATTTTTTTTTTTTTGCCCCCGAAGGCCAACGTTGCACGGCCAAGGCTAAAATCGAGCACAAGGCATGCCCACGCCGAGGCACCAACGTGTGCTATTTGCACACGCCAAGGCACCAAGGAGTGGCTGGGGTGAGGGGGGCACCCCATGGCATCACTCTTTTGTGGGGCCCACCGGACTGACCTTACACCTCCCCCCCTAAAGAGGTTTTAAAGCACTTTCAGGAGTGTTTGGAGGGAACACACCTTATGCTTGAGCGGTCACCCAAGCCTATAAAACCTTCATTTTAAAGAATTTGGCCACGATTTTTTCCAAGAATGCTTAGCATGAGGCCACAAACCACCATGCAAAATTTGAGCCAATTCTGAGAATTTTTTTTTTTTTGCCCCCGAAGGCCAACGTTGCACGGCCAAGGCTAAAATCGAGCACAAGGCATGCCCACGCCGAGGCACCAACGTGTGGTATTTGCACACGCCAAGGCACCAAGGAGTGGCTGGGGTGAGGGGGGCACCCCATGGCATCACTATTTTGTGGGGCCCACCGGACTGACCTTACACCTCCCCCCCTAAAGAGGTTTTAAAGCACTTTCAGGAGTGGTGGGAGGGAACACACCCTATGCTTGAGCGGTCACCCGACCCTATAAAAACTTCGTTTGAAAGAATTTTCCGTGCCATTTTTTGCATGGATGCCTAGAATAGTGTCATAGACTATCTTGCAAAATTTGAGCCAATTCCGAGAATTTTTTTTTTTTTTTTTCCCCACCAAGGCCTTGCCTAGCCAAGGCCAAAATCAGCCCATGGTGCCCAAAATGTGCACACTTCTACCAAGCCGTGCCATAAAAACTTCGTTTGAAAGAATTTTCCGAGCAATTTTTTGCATGGATGCTTAGAATAGTGTCATAGACTATCATGCAAAATTTGAGCCAATTCCGAGAATTTTTTTTTTTTTTCCCCACCAAGGCCTTGCCTAGCCAAGGCCAAAATCAGCCCATGGTGCCCAAAATGTGCACACTTCTACCAAGCCGTGCCATAAAAACTTCGTTTGAAAGAATTTTCCGTGCCATTTTTTGCATGGATGCCTAGAATAGTGTCATAGACTATCATGCAAAATTTGAGCCAATTCCGAGAATTTTTTTTTTTTTTTCCCCACCAAGGCCTTGCCTAGCCAAGGCCAAAATCAGCCCATGGTGCCCAAAATGTGGACACTTCTACCAAGCCGTGCCATAAAAACTTCGTTTGAAAGAATTTTCCGAGCAATTTTTTGCATGGATGCTTAGAATAGTGTCATAGACTATCATGCAAAATTTGAGCCAATTCCGAGAATTTTTTTTTTTTTCCCCACCAAGGCCTTGCCTAGCCAAGGCCAAAATCAGCCCATGGTGCCCAAAATGTGCACACTTCTACCAAGCCGTGCCATAAAAACTTCGTTTGAAAGAATTTTCCGTGCCATTTTTTGCATGGATGCCTAGAATAGTGTCATAGACTATCATGCAAAATTTGAGCCAATTCCGAGAATTTTTTTTTTTTTCCCCACCAAGGCCTTGCCTAGCCAAGGCCAAAATCAGCCCATGGTGCCCAAAATGTGCACACTTCTACCAAGCCGTGCCATAAAAACTTCGTTTGAAAGAATTTTCCGTGCCATTTTTTGCATGGATGCTTAGAATAGTGTCATAGACTATCATGCAAAATTTGAGCCAATTCCGAGAATTTTTTTTTTTTTTCCCCACCAAGGCCTTGCCTAGCCAAGGCCAAAATCAGCCCATGGTGCCCAAAATGTGCACACTTCTACCAAGCCGTGCCATAAAAACTTCGTTTGAAAGAATTTTCCGTGCCATTTTTTGCATGGATGCCTAGAATAGTGTCATAGACTATCATGCAAAATTTGAGCCAATTCCGAGAATTTTTTTTTTTTTTTCCCCACCAAGGCCTTGCCTAGCCAAGGCCAAAATCAGCCCATGGTGCCCAAAATGTGCACACTTCTACCAAGCCGTGCCATAAAAACTTCGTTTGAAAGAATTTTCCGAGCAATTTTTTGCATGGATGCTTAGAATAGTGTCATAGACTATCATGCAAAATTTGAGCCAATTCCGAGAATTTTTTTTTTTGCCCCACAAAGGCCTTGCCTAGCCAAGGCCAAAATCAGCCCATGGTGCCTAAAATGTGCACACTTCTACCAAGCCGTGCCATAAAAACTTCGTTTGAAAGAATTTTCCGTGCCATTTTTTGCATGGATGCCTAGAATAGTGTCATAGACTATCATGCAAAATTTCAGCCAATTCCGAGAATTTTTTTTTTTTCCCCACCAAGGCCTTGCCACAGCCCATGGTGCCCAAAATGTGCACACTTCTACCAAGCCATTCAATAAAAACTTCGTTTGAAAGAATTTTCCGTGCCATTTTTTGCATGGATGCCTAGAATAATGTCATAGACTATC
>CATOZR010000199.1:17500-20000 GCA_954870605.1 Acer campestre
AAGCAGTTGCAGGAGTGTTTGGAGGGAACACACCTTATGCTTGAGCGGTCACCCAAGCCTATAAAACCTTCATTTTAAAGAATTTGGCCACGATTTTTTCCAAGAATGCTTAGAATGAGGCCACAAACCACCATGCAAAATTTGAGCCAATTCTGAGAATTTTTTTTTTTTTGCCCCCGAAGGCCAACGTTGCACGGCCAAGGCTAAAATCGAGCACAAGGCATGCCCACGCCGAGGCACCAACGTGTGCTATTTGCACACGCCAAGGCACCAAGGAGTGGCTGGGGTGAGGGGGGCACCCCATGGCATCACTCTTTTGTGGGGCCCACCGGACTGACCTTACACCTCCCCCCCTAAAGAGGTTTTAAAGCACTTTCAGGAGTGTTTGGAGGGAACACACCTTATGCTTGAGCGGTCACCCAAGCCTATAAAACCTTCATTTTAAAGAATTTGGCCACGATTTTTTCCAAGAATGCTTAGCATGAGGCCACAAACCACCATGCAAAATTTGAGCCAATTCTGAGAATTTTTTTTTTTTTGCCCCCGAAGGCCAACGTTGCACGGCCAAGGCTAAAATCGAGCACAAGGCATGCCCACGCCGAGGCACCAACGTGTGGTATTTGCACACGCCAAGGCACCAAGGAGTGGCTGGGGTGAGGGGGGCACCCCATGGCATCACTATTTTGTGGGGCCCACCGGACTGACCTTACACCTCCCCCCCTAAAGAGGTTTTAAAGCACTTTCAGGAGTGGTGGGAGGGAACACACCCTATGCTTGAGCGGTCACCCGACCCTATAAAAACTTCGTTTGAAAGAATTTTCCGTGCCATTTTTTGCATGGATGCCTAGAATAGTGTCATAGACTATCTTGCAAAATTTGAGCCAATTCCGAGAATTTTTTTTTTTTTTTTTCCCCACCAAGGCCTTGCCTAGCCAAGGCCAAAATCAGCCCATGGTGCCCAAAATGTGCACACTTCTACCAAGCCGTGCCATAAAAACTTCGTTTGAAAGAATTTTCCGAGCAATTTTTTGCATGGATGCTTAGAATAGTGTCATAGACTATCATGCAAAATTTGAGCCAATTCCGAGAATTTTTTTTTTTTTTCCCCACCAAGGCCTTGCCTAGCCAAGGCCAAAATCAGCCCATGGTGCCCAAAATGTGCACACTTCTACCAAGCCGTGCCATAAAAACTTCGTTTGAAAGAATTTTCCGTGCCATTTTTTGCATGGATGCCTAGAATAGTGTCATAGACTATCATGCAAAATTTGAGCCAATTCCGAGAATTTTTTTTTTTTTTTCCCCACCAAGGCCTTGCCTAGCCAAGGCCAAAATCAGCCCATGGTGCCCAAAATGTGGACACTTCTACCAAGCCGTGCCATAAAAACTTCGTTTGAAAGAATTTTCCGAGCAATTTTTTGCATGGATGCTTAGAATAGTGTCATAGACTATCATGCAAAATTTGAGCCAATTCCGAGAATTTTTTTTTTTTTCCCCACCAAGGCCTTGCCTAGCCAAGGCCAAAATCAGCCCATGGTGCCCAAAATGTGCACACTTCTACCAAGCCGTGCCATAAAAACTTCGTTTGAAAGAATTTTCCGTGCCATTTTTTGCATGGATGCCTAGAATAGTGTCATAGACTATCATGCAAAATTTGAGCCAATTCCGAGAATTTTTTTTTTTTTCCCCACCAAGGCCTTGCCTAGCCAAGGCCAAAATCAGCCCATGGTGCCCAAAATGTGCACACTTCTACCAAGCCGTGCCATAAAAACTTCGTTTGAAAGAATTTTCCGTGCCATTTTTTGCATGGATGCTTAGAATAGTGTCATAGACTATCATGCAAAATTTGAGCCAATTCCGAGAATTTTTTTTTTTTTTCCCCACCAAGGCCTTGCCTAGCCAAGGCCAAAATCAGCCCATGGTGCCCAAAATGTGCACACTTCTACCAAGCCGTGCCATAAAAACTTCGTTTGAAAGAATTTTCCGTGCCATTTTTTGCATGGATGCCTAGAATAGTGTCATAGACTATCATGCAAAATTTGAGCCAATTCCGAGAATTTTTTTTTTTTTTTCCCCACCAAGGCCTTGCCTAGCCAAGGCCAAAA
Source organism: Acer campestre (assembly GCA_954870605.1). Lineage (NCBI taxonomy): Eukaryota > Viridiplantae > Streptophyta > Magnoliopsida > Sapindales > Sapindaceae > Acer > Acer campestre. Next base: position 19,603 of record CATOZR010000199.1, read on the forward strand.
TCAGCCCATGGTGCCCAAAATGTGCACACTTCTACCAAGCCGTGCCATAAAAACTTCGTTTGAAAGAATTTTCCGAGCAATTTTTTGCATGGATGCTTAGAATAGTGTCATAGACTATCATGCAAAATTTGAGCCAATTCCGAGAATTTTTTTTTTTGCCCCACAAAGGCCTTGCCTAGCCAAGGCCAAAATCAGCCCATGGTGCCTAAAATGTGCACACTTCTACCAAGCCGTGCCATAAAAACTTCGTTTGAAAGAATTTTCCGTGCCATTTTTTGCATGGATGCCTAGAATAGTGTCATAGACTATCATGCAAAATTTCAGCCAATTCCGAGAATTTTTTTTTTTTCCCCACCAAGGCCTTGCCACAGCCCATGGTGCCCAAAATGTGCACACTT
>CATOZR010000200.1:0-19197 GCA_954870605.1 Acer campestre
AAAGGTTGATTTCTGTTAGGTTTTGACTTGTATTCCTAAGCGAACTAATGTGAACCAAACAAAGACTCAACTGATGTGGAGCTTCCTGGAGACGTGAGATACGTTTGGAAGATGGAATGGTGTAGTTTGAGGGAGGTTGAAGATCACGAAGAACTGAATGAGAATTTGTTTCAACGTATGGATCGCGGTTTTCTGAGCGATATAATTTCAGGTGACTTGTAACGGTTTAGGAAACGGGTGTACAACCGTGACCCGAATCGTAGTCAATCATAAGCATACGTGAAACGGGAAATTTTCAGCGGAAAAGGAAGTAGTTTGTTTCTGGAAGTTCTTGTGCTTGAAGGAAAATGATTTACTCCCTACAAGAAGACTTGTCATAAAAGGAAATAGTATTTATGTGAAACAAGTAAGGGGTCGTTTGTTTTTTTGTCTGAAGACTGAATAGTCCTGAATTTTACTGAAGACTGAATAGTGACTGAAACCTGAATCTGAATGACATGTTTGTTTTTTTTTCCCTCACATCTGAATGTACTGTTAACATGTTTGTTTTTTACAAATAAAATTGTCTGAAAAGAAGTAATTTTACATCTATACCCATGTTAATTATACATATAATATAGAATAAAAACAATCCAAAAATAATAATTATGTATGAACACATATGATAATGATCTTCTTCTTCGATTACAAACAAACTTTATTTTTACTAAGAAAATAAAAGGGTTTTTTTTTTTTTTTTTTTTTTAAAAAAAAAAGGGAGCAGGAAAACTCACACAAAACACTCTAAAAAAATAATATATAAATACATCACCCTAATATCATAATAAAGTATTGATATTAAATACCAATATGAGAAGTGATTAGGGTTCTTTTTTTATTTTTAAAGCAATTTAAAATAAGCAATATATTAAAATAAAGATTTCTATACAATATATAATTATGATGAAATTGAAAATATGTTATATATGGAGGATAATATCGGAAGAAAAGATTTTAGATTGCATTTAATACAATTCAGTGATTTACAATTAAGTGAAAAGTCATAATTTCTTACTTTTTATTTTAAGTTGTTTTTTAGTATTTTTAAGTTGTTTGACCACTTAAAAAAACAAACAAAACAACTTAATAATTATGATTCAGACCCATTAAGTCTTAAGTGGAAAAAACAAACGACCCCTAAGTCTTGTATGTTTAGGAGTAGGATTTCCTTTTATCTTAAACTCCCTGTAACTAGTATAAATAGTCATAATATTTATGTTATTAGTTTTATGACTGTGGAGCAAAAAAGAACACCATGTAACATCAGAGAGAGTGTGAGTGAGATTCGGGGAGACCCAAGGAATATCCGAGGAGGGATCCAAGGGATCCAAGGGAATATCGGTGGATCTAGTTAGAGATCCGTGGGTGATATTTAGGGGAGACCTAGGGGATATTGTGGGGTTCTTGGTGAGGATCTTGTGAGTGGAGTTTGGGTTAGGTGTGAGAGAGAATCCTGGAGTATATGGTTGTAACAATTTATCATATAATGGAACTTTCTCTGTCGTCCTGACGGCCCGTGGTTTTTTACCCGTTTTGGGTTTTCCACGTATATCTTGTGTTGTGATTGTTTTATTCTCTCTCATCTATTTTTCTGCTTATTGACGTTATTATTTGCTATGAGTTATGGGCGTATATAAGGCACGGCGATTCCGCGTTCATCGGGTTTATAATAGAGGATTATCCCCAACAATTTCTTATTTGATATGATTTCTTTCTTGATTTGAGAACTAAATTGGCCTTTTTGTCCAAGTGTGTATGCAAAAATGTGAAAGAATTTGGATTTTCTTGACAAGAATTGAAATTTATCTATCAAAAATTTAAAGGATTTCATGACACATCAATATTATTATTAATACTGAATTTATTTAATTTTTATTTATGACTTTATTAAAAATCAATCCGAATTTAAAAATATAAGGTAAATTTAGACATTTTATCTGAGATAAAAATGATTTCGTGATACATAAAGTATTATTAAAATCGATTAATGATAGAAGTTATTTAAATTGTTATTTGTTACTCTATTAAAATTTAATCAAAACTTGAAATATGAGGTAAATTTAGACCGAATAGAAGATTTTTGTCCAAATATTTGTGAATGGAAGATGTTTAATTCTGGACAACAATATTAAATCAAGCAGTAGTACCAATTTTTCTCTAGTAGCTAGGCATACAATATAGGTATATTTAGAGCATATTAAATTATTAATACACATCATTATACTTTTGTCATGTATATTATTATGATTAAAGTTATATTGCTTATATGATAAAAGTGTGTTGATGTGTATTAGGATACTATAAATATGTCTACATTGTGTGCCTATAAGAGAAAAATTGGCAGTAGTACTCATTGTAATTTTTATTTTATTTTTAATTTAGACATTTATCAAATGTATATTCTTTTAAGAATTATGTATTTTTTGTTAATATGTATCAAATAAAATTAATTTAAAGAAAGGTCCATTTGCTAACATTACCTTTTCTTTTCTTCCCTATTAAATTCCTCATTTGATTGTATGATTGGAAATGTCTTTTCTAGAAAAGTAGCACTAATAATTTTATATATATATATATATATATATATAGTAATTTTCCTATGAGGACTTTTACAATGCATACTTTAAGCACCTTTGATGAAATTGCATGTAATTAAAAATTTTTCAATGAGATTTTTTATATGCATCCTAAGAAAATTAAAATACACATTTGGTAAAAATTTGGGAATTTTTTGGATTTGACAAATATTTTTTCTATATTTCCCCATTTTTAAATGTTTTATCTTCAATAAAATCGGAAAAAAAAACTAGTTCTTGCACCCGAATTTTTTTTTTAAATTCCATAAATATATTTCAATGTTTTAACCATCTATACAAAAAATAAAATCAAGATTCAATATATTCCATACAATTTCATCAAATGTGCTTAAAGTGTGCATTATAAAAAGTCATCATTAGAAATATCCTATCAGGTCCTTCTAAAATTATAATTTCAAGACGACCAACCACAGTCACATGTTTAATTTCAGAATGACTTGATGGGAGAACCTATATATATATATATATATATTAAAATATTACATAAATTCGGTTTTTTTTTTAAGGTAAAGGATTCGAACCCACGATCCCATGGTGTATGTACGAGAGGTTTACCAACATGCCAATCTTATTTCGTTAGTTATAATATAATTATACATAAAGCAAGGCAATTTGATGACTTTATTTATTTATTTATTTATTTTAACACAAGCTCATCATTAGTAGCCTAGCTAGGCTACACACCCACACATTATTATAAATTATAATAAGTTATTCTCCTGTTGAATTTTTTTTATAAAACAAAAATCTAATGTCAAACGGGTCCATGGACCGAGATTCGAGGTATATCGAAACCTACAGAGATCAATCATTACATGTGTTTTATCTCAAAATGTTTAAAATTAGAATGATCAAAATGGCCACAACTTTTATGAGTTCAAACACCAATAAAATTAAGGTTTACCTCAAATACCGTATGTTACTTTCTACCTATATTTTTAAAGTAGTTGATTCTCACCATTTTAATGTTCTTTGGCTGCTTATAATTATCTTGAGTTTGAAAATTGTTTTTTTTTTTTTTTTCTTTAATAGTCAAACCGAAACATTATGGGCTTATATTGGGTTTTTCTTGGTCATTGTGGTTGTTTAAAAAGGTTTAATGGGTACTTTCAATTTTAGTTTAGTGTCAATCTTGGGCTTTACAGTGTTTTAACTTTTAATGAGTAGAATTTACCCAAAACGTTGCCGTTTCCTTATTATTTTTTATTTTTTTTTGTGTTAGTGATATTTCTTTTCTCTTTTTTTCTTATTATGGACGAAAAAAATATTCAGTGCGATGAGTGCAGTGCTATATGCATCCATCCATTGAAGATTGAACATGTGATGCAAATATAAGATGCGTCAAGCACATGTTCTGACTCCACCAAAACTCCGACAATATTTAACCACTCCGTACAATCTTTAAGCTCATAAAACCCTATCCATGAAATTACCAAGCTCACAAGAAGCCGGAATACAAAGCAAACTTCTATCAAAACTTGAATTTGACAATTTGATACTGTCAAATTTAAGTATTATAGAAGAGTAATACTATACGAGTATACAATCCAAACAATTAATCTAAAATTCAACCCAAATAATGTGGTAAGTGAGTTGTCATTACCACACAAATCATGGGATGATGTGGTTAGTCATTTGAGTTGGTTTTGAGACTAATTTTTTGGGTTATCTAGTATCAGTGTTTATAGAATTGACTATACGTTCAATTAAAATAACGATGAAGCTCCAAACAAAATGTTGTATCTTAAACTTGATATAATTAAGCAGTTCAAATCCCTTTGAACCTCTAAACAAAACTCAACGCAAGGAAACAAAATGTTCAAAATTCAACACACAAACAAAACTTGGACTGCCTATATATAACCTTGCATTACATTAAGTCATTAACTAACACCAACCATTAACGAAGAAAAATAAAAAGTGAAACTTAAAAAACAGAGAAACATCAAACAAACAAAGCATATCGAATCCAATGAAAGCACCAACAATACAATTCGAGCTAAAACGCAAAAACCCATCTGAATTTCTAAATTTCAATTGAGGGTCTTGGGCCTCTTGGCCCGATAAGGTACGGTTGATTAGGGTGGGCTTCCTCTACACATTTTGTTATAGGGTCAGGCGGTCAGCTCTAAACTAAGGAAAATTTTCCACATAGTCATGTATATAATGTTCCTATATAAGTTATGTATATTAATTTTCGTCCCCTTAGATATTTTCATCCCAAAGAGACGAAAATAATATCTAGATTCTAGATCATCCCAAAGAGACGAAAATAATATCTAGATTCTAGATCATGTATTATGTATATTATAAAATAAATAAATTTAAATTAAAAAGAAAGAAGAATAAACAGCAGCAGCACCACCAAGAAATTGGCATTGTCGTCTTGCATTGTCGTTTACTCGTCTCATTAGTTGTAATTTTCAACAACAGGAAGCTTTAATGTGTGTACAATTTTCCACATTGTGGGGTCCTATAAAATGTCCTTGAAGTCAGGTGTATTAATTTTCCACACGTTTTGAAATATTTCTTACAGTTGACCCTGTATCATTATTCAACATTCATGGAAACAAAAAGCAACCGAAGCCTTATTAATGAGTGCTTGCTAATTATTTTCAATTTATTTTTTTGTTTAAATAATTAATAAAATATTTTCCTAGCTTTGTTTTTCTTGTGTGGCTTACGTGCCCCTGGATTTTTTGGGGATAGCATTATCTGTTTTGTGATGTTTTGCTAATACTTTTGTTACTCTTTTTCTTTATTTATAAATTTTGGATACTGTTTAAGACCTTTCATCAAATAATCGCTTATGATGTTTAGGTTAGTCCAATTTCATCAATAACAAATAAAAAAACATTTTTTTTATTAGCTAGAAATTGGGATTGAAGTTTTAATGCACGCTTGGTTGATCTTGTGAGATTATATATAAGCATAGAGGATTCCATCAAAATATATATATATATATATATAAGCATAGAGGGGTCACTAAATCTACGTTAAATTGGTCCCTTCCAACATATATATATATATAGGTTCTCTCATAAGAGATTCTTTATTTTAATTTCGGTATAGTCGTATAGACTTTGATGAAATCAAGTCAATTTTTATAAATTTTGATTTTATTTTATTTTTTATTATTTTTTTTAATTTTTATTTTTTTTGTGATGATATGTTCAATGAAATCTACCTTTCAATAAAATTTAAGAATTTTTCAAGCACTATAACTATTTATCCCGATTTTGTTAAATATGAAGGCATCGAAAAATATGCGAAATATAGGAAAATTCAAGAAAAATAGTTGTAGTACTTGAAAAATAATTATGAGGCAGCATCAATAGCTTTGAGCATAAGACCATAATCGTTTTAAGAAGAAATTATTTATATGTTTCTATTTAATAATTTATTTAATGAATAGATATCGTAGAGATTATTAACCATGATCATTAATAAATACTGGATGTGATAGATTATTTATTAAAGTAATAGGTTCATTTTGTGAGACATGAAACATGGATGTTTCATATATTAATGCTCGTTACATTGCAATATAGGGTCAAACTCACCATCAACAAGATAATTTTATAATTAAACGGTATGATTGAATATGTATAAATTTTATGTTGCAAATTGACTCTCATTTATAAGAATTAAATATGAGTATAAATTTGATTATAAATGATTTTTTAGATTTTAAAGAGTGTCATGTTGATTCATAAAACTTATGTTTATTTTATTTATTAATTTATGAGACTAAACGAAATTAATTTATTAATTTAGTTTTTTTTTAAAGAAATATTAAATTTGGGATCCAAAAATGAAAAATGTGTTTGATTGTACGTGCGTGTGTGTGTACATACATACATATATATATATATATATATTGAAACTCGAAAGAAAAATATTTAATGAATGAGTAAAACTAAAACGTGATGAGCAAGTAGTTGTCTGGCATTATGAAGCTGCGATATCCAAATTGAATTATCTTGTATATAGGAATATCTAGTTTTTTGTTGTAAAATAATAAATAACAAATAAATTGAAACATGTGAGTGAAGAGAGAATCAAATAAATAAAGAAGAGAGATGAGGAAGAGTGAGAGACGAGAGAGATAGAGAACAATATGATTTATTGAAATTTTGGAACTCACCAACCTTTACAAATAAAAACCAAAGCAATATATATAGGCAAAATGAGAGGTGCACTTGTACGGGTGATGATGATCAAAAACAAGTGGGTGAACAAGTGGGTGATAAAGTGAAAGAGAGAGATGGCGGTGGACTATGTGGGATTTAGGAGAAGATATTTTGTGTGAGATATTATGGGGGAGATATTGGGGAGATATTATATGTAGATATTATGGGGAGATATTTGGGTGATATTTTGGTGATATTTGGGTGTATTACACATGTGGTTAAAGCCACATATATTATAACACTCCCCCTTGGATTTATACCACATGTATTAATCTTTTATGGAAAAACTTAATAGGAAAAAACCTAAATAAAATATATACAATGATCTCCTGGATCTTGTGATGCTGGATGCTCTCAAAACTATCTCGTTAAAAACCTTGTCAGGAAAACCCAGTGGGATAAAACCTGATCGAAGGGAAAAAGAGTATAGTGCACATATGTCTGCTCAGAACTTTGCTTCTCTTGATTGTCTCGTTAAAACCCTCGTCAGGAAAACCCAGTGGGACAAAACCTGATCGAAGGAAAAAAGAGTACAATGCAAATATGTTAATAGTTAATGTTTTCTTCAAAACATTTCTCATAATTATACTTTGCTAGGAAAAACCCAGTGGGATAAAAACCTAAGCAAATATATCCATTGATATGTCGGATCAAAGTAATATTTATGATGATCTTTTAGATCAAGGTAATATATATACGATGATTAGCAAGATCAAAGTAATATTTACAATGATATTTTTGATCAAGATAACATATATACAATGATATATTGAATCAATGTAATATTTATGATGATTTTATGGATCAAAAGATTTTTGGATGTGTTTAGAGAATTACCTCATTAAAAACCTTATCAGGAAAACCCAATGGGACGAAAACCTGATTGTAAGGAAAAGAGTACAATGCACATATGCCCCAATATAATTAATATACTTCATTTGATATGCTCCCCCTGATGGGACGCTCCCCCTGATAAAAGTTCTTTTAAAACAATCTTCTAGATTGCTAAACTGGGGTATACAGATGTTTATTTCATGAAATGAAATAACATTATAAATGATTGGAGGGAGTACAAGTAAAGACTTGCTTTATGGAGTAATATCCATATGGAATCTTTTCGGAATCTTTTCAATATATTCTGATTGATGGACAAACATTCCATTTGATCTATGATCGACCTTCAGGTCGAGATAATATTTTCTTTCCCATGTCTTTCATTTTTAAACTCATTTACCAAAAATTCAAGAGTTTTCAAGAGCTCTCTAGGAGCTCCAATTAAATTCATATCATCAACATATGTTGTGAATATAGTAAATTCGAATTCTGATTTATTCGCGAAAACACTTGGGCATATAATATAATTATTATACCCTTATTTTATTAGATATTCACTAAGACGATTATACCACATCCGTCCAGATTGTTTTTAATCCATATAAGGATTTTTATATGTTTATCAAATACAGATTACGAGATCTCGATTTACATGCTTCTAGCATTTTAAATCCTTCCGGGATTATAAATATCTGTATTGAGTGAATCATATAGATAAATGATTACTACGTCTAGAGGACGTATTTCAAGCCTTGTAAAGGCAGCCAAATTTATCAAAAATTCGAAACGTAATTGTATTCATCACTATTGAATACCAAGTTTCTGTGAGAAACCTTGTACTACGAGTCATGCCTCATATCTCACGATCTCGTTTTTCTCATTACGTTTTCCGTATAAAGACCCATTAGTATCCAACTAGTTTGACATCTCCAGGTGTCTGGAGTACTATTGGTCTAAATACTTTATGTTTGGCATATGAAATCAATTCTTCTTGAATTGCTTCTTTTCACTTAGGCTAATCATGCCTTTTGTATACAATCATTGATATTATGAATATCATAATTATTATTTATAATTTCAGTAGCGCTACTGTGTATAAAAATACATCATCAATGATTGTTTCTTTATGATTCCACATTTCTCTTATATGATTTATAGAAATTTTTTCAATTTCAATATACTTGAATCTCTGTTGAGATTTCTTCCATTTCAATGGATTTAGTCATTTCATAGACTCGTATAGAAATTTTCTCAATTTCAATATACTTATATTTCTGTTGAGATTTCTTCCATTACAGTGAATTTAGTCTTTTCATAGACTTGTGTCTCATTAAATATGTCAGACTCTTACAGAGTTGATTTAGAGAAAGTGGATTTATTTATAACTCGAGTTTTAACAATACCTTTCAAAAAGGTTCATAAGCTTATGAATTATAATATATATCAGATGATTTATTTGTTGCTTTTTACTCAGATCGTTCTTTAGGAACAATCACCCGGCCGGGGTTTATGAGATGACAACTTATAAATCTTGTTACCTTTAATATATCAAGTAACAAATTAATAATTATCTGATGGTCAATTATCTTTCGTATTTGAGTGATACAAAGATTGAAATGAGACATATTTATATATAGAGAACCGAACTGGTATCTCTATTTTATATAAGAGTAACTTTTCATTTACTCTTTCTGGAGAAACTTCCCATTTGGAATTTAATCAATATGATAATATACAGATTGTGCATAAAAATTTAAACTCTCAGAAGTTTAAATGATCTAATAGAGATTAATCAAAATCAATATTAATCTCATAATGATATAGATTCTTATCTTAGATCATGCCAGAGATGAAATAAGGAGATATACTACACAATCAAATATCTTAAAAATGTGAGCAAGTCAATGACCAATTACAAGTTGTAATGGTAAATAATGATTATAAGTAGTGAGACATAGATGACTGCATCAACATGTAACATAGAATGTTGAATATAAAAATTGGTAAATGAATAATAAAATTTTCGTAATTACCTGGAGACATTTTGATAATTGATTCCGCTCATCCATTCTGATTATGTGTATATGTGAAAACTGGATGTTGTACATCTATCTCAACTAGAGATGTTTAATAACACACAAACATGTGATCATCTCATAGATGTATCAACTAGAACCATAAAATAATGAAAGGGTTCTTTTGGTGGATGAATATGTCCACATATATCCTTTTGAATGATAGGGATTCAAAACCAACTTTAGAATGATATGGTTTTATTTGGTGGATCAATATATCCACATACATCCCTTTTCTGATCAACAATATAATCTTGATGATAAAGAACACAGCTTTTCTATAATCAGCTTCTGGTTTGAATCACGCACAGATATTCAACATTATTATTATTAATGATCTCAATATGACATTAATAAAGTTATATGTCTTTAATCTAAACAGATTTCTTTATGTTTTGCTTGAATGATATAAAGTATCATTGATACACAATTGAATACCATCTAGTAATAAGATTATGGCTCTTCTAGAGCCTTTAATCAGATCCATTAGATCCGCCAGATTTTATCTGGTATTAACTTTAAATGCTTTGAACTAAGCACATTTCTTTATGTTGTTCTTTGAATAATATCAAGTATCATTGATACATAATTAAGAATTGTTTGATAACAACATCGTGGCTCTTTCAGAGCTTTCTATCAGATCCGTTGGACCTGATATATAATTTAGTATTGTTTGATAACAATATCATGGCTCTTCCAGAGCTTTCTATCAGATCCGTTGGACCTAATACATTAATAACATTTGCTCTCAGTAAAGTCGAATTCATAAAATATTTCTGACTCCGTAAAATTATATGAGTCGTTGCACTCTCAACAAGACATATTTTTCCTTCTAGGAATTTTATGGACATTATTTGTAATGTCATTTTATATATCATGTGAAATGATAATAATCCCCCCTCCTTTTTTTTTTTTTTTTTTTAATATATATATAAATGAAATTACAAAGTTGCCCCTGCTTTTGTAAAATTACGGAAAGGTCCCTCAAAATTTTTATTAATTATAAATCAGCCCCAAAACTTTTTGAAAATTGCAAACTGGACCAACAAGTTTTGGTAATTATAAATTGATCCAAAATTTTATCAAAATTACAAAATTGCCTAAAATAATTACAAAACAGTCCATGAAAAATATCGAATTCTCCAAAAGTGGCCCAGAGCAAAAACGAGCTCTGTGATCGATCTAGACCAGATCGTGGGTCATGACCGACAATCATTTATCGTCATCGTAAAAACGCACTAGGCTGGTGCGACAAATGACGAAGCTCACCGACGATGTGGCGTTGACCCGAGGGGCGATGGGTCTGGGTTGAAAAACCCACCAACCCAGAAGCAAACTCAGATCGGGGTTTGGTGATACTAGATCAGAGGATCTGATTATCCAACACCTATCACATTCACATGTTCATCAAGTTCACCTGCTGTCAAGTAGACTACTGATTTCAAAATTTTCCTCTTTTTTTCAGCAACTCTGCATTTTGCTCTCCAGGAGCATCAAACTTGAATGAAATGGATAAAATATTACATCCAGTTTCATTATACGTTAGGATCTTAAATCCTTTTATGTGATACTCACATCATTCTGTTGGATGCGTATGAAATGGATAAAAAAATTATTTCCCATTTCATTAAACATTAGGATCTTAAATCATTTTTATGATACTCACATCATCCTGTTGGATGTGTATGAAATGGATAAAATATTAATTCCAATTTCATTATTCGTTTAGGATCTTAAATTATTTTTATGATACTCATAACATCCTGTTGGATGTGTAAATCATTTTTCTCAAATGAATGATATGTAAACATATCACTTTATATATATGAGATAAAATAAAATCATGGATCATAATGATTTTTCGAACTTCCGATTCGATCATGAACTGTAAGTTCATATATAATTATAATCAAGAAAAATTCAGATTATGAGTGGATTTGAAACCCCAGGTTCCAAATAATGAACTACGTCATTCATGAATATGACACTGGATCAAGAATTCCAGTTTTTCATCGGTTTTCAAAACCGTGCCGACTTAAATATCATAATTCCAGAAACTTTAAGTTCTGGTTTGTCGGTCTAACCAATCTCATATATTGTGAAAAATGAACAGTTCCAGAACGGTATATATGTCCTGTAAATAAACAATTCCAGGAGGCTGAGCTCACCTGTTATGTTCCGTAAATAAACAGTTCCAAGACGGTATATATGTCTTGTAAATAACGGTTCCAGGACGGTATATATGTCCTGTAAAATAAACAATTCCAGGAGGCTGAGCTCACCTGTTATGTTCCGTAAATAAACAGTTCCAAGACGGTATATATGTCTTGTAAATAACGGTTCCAGGACGGTATATATGTCCTGTAAAATCAGTTCCAGGAGGCTAAGCTCACCTGCTATGTGCATAAAAATTAAATCTAGAACTATATATATATGTTCCGTTTTAACGGCACAGCCATTTTGTATACGAAATATATATAGATCCAGAATATTGAGATTTAAAGAAAATTGAGATTTAGAGAAAATAAATTCAGGACTATATATATATATGTTCCGTTTAACGGCACAACCATTTTGTATACGAAATATATATAGATCCAGAATATTGAGATTTAAAGAAAATTGAGATTTAGAGAAAATAAATTCAAGACTATATATATATGTTCCGTTTAACGGCACAACCATTTTGTATACGAAATATATATAGATCCAGAATATTGAGATTTAAAGAAAATTGAGATTTAGAGAAAATAAATTCAGGACTATATATATGTTCCGTTTAACGGCACAGCCATTTTGTATACGAAATATATATAGATCCAGAATATTGAGATTTAAAGAAAATTGAGATTTAGAGAAAATAAATTCAGGACTATATATATATGTTCCGTTAACGGCACAGCCATTTTGTATACGAAATATATACAGATCCATAATATTGAGATTTAAAGTAAATCACCCATCAGGGATCCCTTTTACTTATATACACGAATATCAAGCCGTAAATAAATCACTCACCTGGAGATACTTTTTACTTACATACGATCGTGCTGATAACGTGTTGTAAAATAATAAATAACAAATAAATTGAAACATGTGAGTGAAGAGAGAATCAAATAAATAAAGAAGAGAGATGAGGAAGAGTGAGAGACGAGAGAGATAGAGAAGAATATGATTTATTGAAATTTTGGAACTCACCAACCTTTACAAATAAAAACCAAAGCAATATATATAGGCAAAATGAGAGGTGCACTTGTACGGGTGATGATGATCAAAAACAAGTGGGTGAACAAGTGGGTGATAAAGTGAAAGAGAGAGATGGCGGTGGACTATGTGGGATTTAGGAGAAGATATTTTGTGTGAGATATTATGGGGGAGATATTGGGGAGATATTATATGTAGATATTATGGGGAGATATTTGGGTGATATTTTGGTGATATTTGGGTGTATTACACATGTGGTTAAAGCCACATATATTATAACATTTTTAACGCTTTTGGAATTATCACAAAGATCATCAATTCACACTCCTATAGAACTTTTTTTTCAGCCAAAAATAGAAAAAACACAAAGAACACAAAGATCTTTGTTCGATGGGTTTATTTATTTATTTAAATTCTTAACTCCTAAGCTTGTAATTGATTAGATTAAACTAATCACAAAGATCATCAGCACCAGCTGGTAATAATTATTAATTAAGACCATCAAATATTTGAAACCAAAACCCTCCTAAATCCTAATTAATTAGATGTACAAAACGGGATGGTCCAGGCAATAAAAATATAGCAAATTATGAGTCAAATGATCAGGTATCAACCATCGTCATTGATATGCTGTGAAAATGGAGAGATGCCCAGGTTGTTGATCAAAGTCTCTTTTTTATATATATATATATATTTTTTTTGACCATATCTATTAATCTGGACAAGACATTTTTTTGAAAGCTTTCATTATTGGTAAGATTCAAACCGTTGACCTTGATTCATTTGCCCAAACCCCATGATCATCTATCTACCAACTGAGCCAAACCTTTATTAGAGCTACAATAAAAAAACCAAGTTTTTAAAAACAGTTTTTTTTTTTTTTTTTAAATAAAAATAAAAAACAACTTCAGAGTGTTTGGATAAATATTTTATAAAACTTGTTTTTAAAAACAAAAAACAATTTTTTAAAAGTTACAACTAAAAAGTTAAAAACAACTTTTTATTGTTTTATATTGTTTTCAAAATAAACCACAACTTTTCCCTCCAAACAACTATTTCACTCATTTTAAAAACAATACTAAACAAATTTACATCGTTTTCCGTTTTTGAAAACTACTTTTAAAAAATACTATCAAACACATCACATTTTTAAAAATAATATTTTTAAAATATGATTTTTATTTTTAAAAATAATTTTTAAAAACACTATTTTAAAAACGATACTAAACACACCCTTAGTGACTTATTATCAACATATATAACAGTCAAAGTGTAGACAGTAGAGTAGTATCTAGACGCATATTTTTGGCCGTATATTGAAAGATTTTTGTATTGAAATAAAAAATCTAACCTGAAAAATGCCCCACCATCGGATTTGCATAATGTCAACTCCATTGGAGAGATCATCAGGTGCTTCTAAGCAGGAACGTACCAAGGATTTTTTCATAAGATGGGTTAAAATAAAACTATATAATTAATAGTAAGTATACTTAATTTAATAGTAATAGAAAATTTCATCAATCAAAAAAATTTCATTAATCGGCAAACTTGAACCCCATCCACGATATTACATAGAGAACTTGATCCACTCCCACCTGAATACCCGATGATTGATTATTATTATTTTTTCAAAGTATTATAGTTTTTCTTAGCTTTAATGTATGTTGTTTGACATTGTGACCCAAACAATTTGGTTAAAGTGATATTTTATAAATTATAATATAATACTAAAAATAATAAATGCAATATGAAAAAAAAAAATCATAAAAATTTACAAAATTCTAACTTAAAACTATGAATTTACAAACTAAAACTCTAACTTGTTAAATAGAAAAATAAATTTGGAATATTTTTTATAATTTAAATTTGGAATTGTGAATTTCTTATTTGGAAAGAGAGAGAATTAAAATATTGGAAAACAAAATCCTCCTAAACCTCGATTAGATGTACAAAACAGGACAGATCCTGCAATATAATTAATATTAGGGGTAATTACCCTAGTGACCATCAATTCTTGCCACCACTATCAAAATGGCCACCAAATGGAGAATTGGTCTTAAACTGACCATTTTTGACAAACATTATTACACTAGTGGCAATTCCATCCAATTCCATCTAATAAGTGGCATTTTTGTAAATATGAGGATAACATTAATTTATTTTATATATTTTTTGGAAATCAAATTTTTCTTTTGTTTTTTGAAACAAATAATTATATTTAGTATGTATATACATATAGCATATCTCAAACATATATTATTAACCTTTTTTCGCTTTGTGGTTTATATTATTAACCTTTTTTCACTCTTTGCGAGCTTTGTACCTATATCGTGGCGTGTAAGAATTCATGTCTAACAACAAAATAATAATAATTTGAGACTTTTAATAGAAAAGTCTAGAATCATCATTCAATTTGTGGTTTATATTATTAGCCTATCATATTAATTCTTTTTTTTTTCCTCTCTGCGAGCTTTGACTTATTATACATTTATACCTATCTCATGTCGCGTGAGAATTCTTGTCTAACTACAATATAATAATAATTTGAGATTCATGCTCATTTCCTCATGTCTAACAACCACCTAAAAGGAAGTGGGAACGGTCTTGCCCATAACCTTGCGTCTTTGGCCATCTCTTCTAATAGAGACAATCTGTGGCAAGGATATTGTCCATGTTTTCTTTCTGCTGTTTGCTAGTTCAGCTTATGTTTATTTCAAAAAAAAAAAAAAAAAAAAAAAAAACCACCTAAAAGGGTGAGGTTTTCAGTCGTGCTCATTTCCTCTATCCTAAATTATTAACTGAAATAGTTAAAAAAAAAAAAAAAATGGTTATACTACCGTACAAAATTTGTATTCTTACTGGAGTAGTGGTTATCACTTATCAATCAATGGATTCAAATCCAAAAACCCACAAAAATCAAAAGTTTGAAAATAGAAAAATTATAAATTATATATTCAATTTACAACTTTTATGAAGGAAAAGATAAACTTTAAAAATATGCATGTTATCGAATACAATTTTTATCTACATAACATTTAATATCCTTACTTTGGATGATGTTTCTTTGCAGTGGGTTTTTACTCCAGCTTTTTGCTCTTTTTCGATTGGCATTGATTACATGGGCATAGAGTCTTTTCGATTACGTTAAACAATTTTTTTTTGCTTTTTTTTTTTTTTTGTGGCTAGCGTGCCTCTCTGTGTGCCTTTGACCTTTTTTGCACTTTTGGTTTTTCTTTGTTTTTTTTTTTTTCTTTCTATCTTTTATATATATATATATATATAGTAATTTTTCAATAAGGAATTTTACAATATACACTTTAAGTACCTTTAATGAAATTGCATATAATATATTGAATTTTGATTTGATTTTTTGTATGCATCATAAGAAAATTAAAATACACATTTGGTAAAAATTTGGAAATATTTTGGATTTGAGAACTATTTTTAAATGTTTTATCTTCAAAAAAATCGGAAAAAAATTAGTTCTTGCACCCGATTTTTTTTTAATTTTTTTTCCATAAGCGTATTTCAATGTTTTCACCATCCATACAAAAAATCAAATCAAGATTCAATATATTCCATACAATTTCATCAAAGATGCTTAAAGTATGCATTATAAAAAAGTTCTCATTAGAAATTTACTGTAGCCAAACTATTAGACCAAATTTGTAGGTCTTGATTTAATAATTACCTGTAATTGTGAATAAATGTGCAATCTCTTGGGTCTGGTTTAGGAATATAATCAATGGCCGAAGAATGTTTAGGTTGATAGAATAAGCTTAATAAGTTAATATTATCATACAAAATAGACAAATATATATGCTAATATGCATGAAAGTAAAAGGAAGTTCAAAGTGTATATCTGGCACGATTATTTAGTTATATACTTATATGCTGCTAGTCAACTCACACGCATGGACCTGATGGGCTTGTGATCTAGGCCCAATTATATTTACACAAGGTCCAAAATATAATTAACCATTTCGTGTATACTCATATAATAAATTCATCGTGACATTTACAAATCACTTGTAACATTATTTGTTAAAAAGAAAAGAAATACATCATATATATATATATTGAGTTTATTGGGAGATTTTTTAACTGTGTAAACTTTATGATATTATACTAGTTAAGTGTTGTTAAGAGCTATATGAAAAGAACTATCAGGAGTGTAGCTCAGCTGCTTGATGGACGAGCGAGTTTGGGCAAATGACTCCCAAATCAGTGGTTTGAATCCTAACAATGATAAAATGTTCTAAAAAAAAAAAAAATCTGGTCTTAATAGATAGATACCTTTATAAAAAAAAAAAATAAAAAAAAAAAAAAAAAAAAAAAAAGTTAAGTGTTGTTACGTGGCATTTATGACTAAACATTTTTGTTATCCAAATTGATTTCTGGCTAATTATAGAGAAAAAGAAATATTAAAAAGGTATATATTACTGCTTTAGATCGAAGAAATATTTTAATAGGACATATGCAAAACATCACACGAACGCTTATCCGATAAAATATGTAACTTATTTCAATATATATATATATATCTAACTAGGTATCATTATTTTCAGAAAACAATCAATTATGATGAAAATATTAAATCTAACTTCATACATTTATACAATAATACTGTACATGAAAGGCTAAAATTTGTTGAATGTGGATATGGATAATGTGATAAGTTTATGTCAGTGGTGGAGAAAAAAAAGAAGAAGAAAAAATTTCTTTATTTTTTTTACTACAATAATTAATTTAAAATTCAAGTAGATGCTCGAACGTACAATTCAATGGTATATATATGATTAGAGAAACACTTTGTACCACCGGGGTCGCGGCACCTTTGCGGCCCCGTAGTGGAAAACAAGAGAAAAAACATGTGGACCCACATATTAATTACGCTGGTCCCAAGTGTTTTCACTTGTTTTTCCACTACAGGGCCGCAAAGGTGCCGCAACCCCGGTGGTACGTAGCAGCCCTCATATGATTAACTCAATGGTTTAAATATGATTAGCATACGTACAACTGCATGAATTTATGGGAAATATTTGTCGAAACTAACCGTATCTTGAAATCAAAATTCTATTTTACGCTTTTTGTATAATAACTGATATATACAGCGACCTTGTTTAGTCAACAAACCTTTGCTCTCTCAACGATGATGAAATATTTCAGAGATTGCAAATGGCTTGAACAAGACAGATGGCCAAATCTGATATCGGATCAATTTGTTAGTCCAGTAAGCTAATTTGTTTTGGGATCAATTGAGGAAGTAAATACAGGTTTTGATATAAATATCGAGGGTCTAAATTTCTGAAAATATCAACTATATCATTAATATCTTTAAAACATTTTACTAGTATTTTAGTATTGATCATTTATATATAAGTTAGAGTTGAACACTCTTAATTATTATTTTTTGGGATGTGGTACAAACATTATATATATATATATAAAAGAGAGAAAACTAGAAATAGCCACTCAAAACAATAAACTTTCCTTAATAACCACTTTTGAAAATTTAATTGTTAATAACCACTTTTTTAAAAAACTTTCAGTGTATGTCCATAAATTACCAGAGTACCCCTGAAAATCGTTTTATTTTAAATCTCGAAGCAAACTTGAAATCATTGGTAAATTATAAATATCCAAACTTGAAATCATGCCTAAATGTAAATATCCAAACTTGAAATCATGCCTAAAATGGAAATATCCAAACTTGAAATATGGACTAAATTCAAATTAGTATTAGTTTTTTTTTTCCCCTTCTTCTTCTTCCTCAATTGAAATTAGGTTTAGGGTTTTTTGAACAAATTGAACCAATAGCAGAACCCATCACCGGACGTCGCCGGAGGAAGACTCGTCGTCGCACGAAGCCGCCGGAGGAAGACTGGTCCTCGCACGAACCAGCGGCAGAGCACAAAACCACCGCCGGTTGTCGAAGAAACAGCCCCAGCTTCGTCGCACCAACTGCAGACCCCACCCCCCCCCCCCCCCCCCCCCCCCCCCCCCCCCCCCCCCCCCCCGCCTGTCGTCGCACGTCCGGTGCAGCCCGGACAGTCCGGCGAAGACTCCGACGATGGGCAGCGGGTGGAGAAGAGAAGAGAGAGAGAGGATCAGGGGAGAGAGAGCAGAGGGGAGAGAAAGAAAAGAGAGAGAGAGAGTGGTAGGGGACCCTTTTTATATGGGGACTATCTAGTAATTTCCCAAAAACATGGTTATTAATAAATAAAACTTCGTTTGTGGTTAAAAAGGAATTTT
>CATOZR010000201.1:0-21791 GCA_954870605.1 Acer campestre
ACAAGATAGAAAGTGGTTGGTATATTTAGTTTCTTCGGACAAAGTATTTTACTTTTGTTGTAAGTTGTTCAAACAAGAGAGAAACAATACTCAATTAGGCCAATTGGCTAATGATGGATTCTAAGATTGGAAGAATATTAGTGTGAGGCTCACTAGTCATGAAACTAGTAATGAACACATTGGTTGCATGGGTAGTTGGATTGAATTGGAAAGAAGATTGCAAAAAAATAAAACAATTGATGAAAGAGTGCAAGAACAAATCAACAAAGAGAGAGAACATTAGAGGCAAGTATTACTAAGGATACTTGCTATTGTGAAAACACTTGCAAAAAATAATTTGGCATTTCGTGGAGATAATGACTAAGCTTTATCAGGAAAACAATGGAATTTTTTTACAAATGGTAGAGATGATTGCTGAATTTGATCCAGTAATGCAAGAACATAGTCGACATATTTTATCACATGAAACTCATTACCATTATCTAAGTCACCGAATCCAAAATGAGATTATACAAATGTTAGCAAGTGAGATAAAAAGTTCAATTGTTTCAAGAATCAAGGCAGCAAAATATTTTTCAGTCATACTTGATTGTACTCCGGATGCAAGTCATGAGGAACAAATTTCTCTTGTAGTACGATGTGTGAATATTTCATCAAGTCCTATTGTTGTAGAATAATTCTTTTTAGAATTCTTAAAGGTAGATGATACATCGGGGCTTGGACTTTTTTCTGTGCTTACAAGTGCATTAAGCACTCTTCAGTTTGATATTGGTGATACAAGAGAGCAAGGATATGACAATGGATCTAATATGAGAGGGAAACATAAAGGTGTACAAAAAAGACTTCTTGAAATAAATCCTAGAGCATTATACACTCCATGCGGTTGTCATAGTCTTAATCTTACACTTTGTGATATGGCTAATTGTTGTACTAAAGCTAAATCTTTTTTTGGAGTGGTACAACGAATATATTCCTTGTTTTCATCTTCTACAAAACGATGGAAAATTTTCAAGAATTATGTGGAAGGTTTCACGCTTAAGCCATTGTCAGAAACACGTTGGGTAAGTCATGTGGAAAGTATTAAAGCCATAAGATACCAAACTCCATAAATAAGAGATGTTTTAGCTCACTTGATAGAAACTAGTGAAGATCCCAAAACAAAGAGTGAAGCCAAGTCCATAGTAACATATGAATTTGAGAATTTTGAGTTCTTGTTTGGCATGGTCATTTGGTACAATTTATTATTTGCTATTAATTCTGTTAGCAAAATTCTACAAAATGTAGACATGCATATTGATGTTGCTATTAAACAATTAAAAAATCTTATTTCCTATCTTAAGAAATATAGAGAAACTGGATTTGAGGACGCTATGATTGAAGCTAAAGAGATTGCAAGTGAGATGGAAATTGAAGCCGTATTTCGTGAAAAGCGCATCATTTGAAGAAAAAAACAGTTTGATGATAATGCTAATGAAGAGGTGACACAATCTGCCATAGAATCCTTTAAAGTCAATTATTTCATCTATATAGTTGATCAAGCACTTTCTTCATTAAAAAATAGGTTTGAACAATTTCAAAACTATAAAGAAACTTTTGGGTTTTTGTATGATTTGAGGAAATTAAAGTCTGTGAACAATGATAGTTTGAAGAACTATTGTTCCAATCTTTAAGACTTGATGAAACATGATGGAGTTTCTGATATTAATGGGAAAGATTTATTTTAAGAATTACAAATTTTGAAAGAAGGTTTACCAAAAGAAACAAATAAGGCAATTGAAGTGTGAATTATCTGAAAGAAATGGATGGCTGCTTCCCAAATGCATGGATTGCTTATAGAATTTTGTTAACTATGCCGGTCACAGTTGCCTTCGCCGAAAGAAGCTTTTCAAAATTGAAGTTGATTAAATCCTATCTTCGGTCAACTATGTCACAAGAAAGATTGAATGGTTTAGCAATGTTATCCATTGAAAAAAATATGGTAGAAAAACTTGATTATGTAAGCTTAATTAGTACTTTTGCTACTAAAAATGTTAGACGAGTAGTATTTAAGTGATATCTTATTTGATGTAATTATAAAAAATTTATTTCGATGACTTTTTATTTGCTATTTTGTTGTGTTACATTCTTTATTTTTAGTTATTATATTGATTTTTATAAATATTTACTAGAAAAAAAAAATTCAAGTAAACATACATAGAAAGTCAGGACTCGGGGCCCCATTTTTATAGTTCGCCTTGGGCCCCCAAAATCCTAGGGCTGGCCCTGGTTTGACCTAGTAAACGACTGTTATGTCCTTTAAGTTGAAATTTTTAAAAAATGTATATTAAAAAAAATGGATTAATTGCACAAACTTCCCATGAGTTTAGATGAAATTGCACTCATATTCAACCTTTCCTTTTATTGTACAAACATCCCCTGTAAAATGTTGACCGCCATTAAATATAACGGTTGACTAACGTTGCATCCTGAAAAGTCGAAAATGCCCCCTAATTTTTATTTTAACATTAAAAATATAGAGAAAATTTTAATGAAACCAATAAAAATATTTTGAAAAACTGAAAAAACTGAAAATATATATATATATATATAAAATAAAAAAGCTCGAGCAATGACAGTACATGGACCTCATCCATTTCAATCCCAGCAAGCTCCCATCAAGATCCAAAATTGTCATCATCGCCATTTTCAAAAAAATGATTAAAAAAGAAATCAGTATCAAGTACCACAAAAACATGCCTCTTCCCAATTCAATCCCAATAAACACCCATCTTCATTATCCCAAAATCAACCATAAAATCTTTAAAATAAAATTACAAAAAAAGAAGAAGCAAGAGACCTGTGATCTCAAGACTCAAGGTCTCCATCATCACCCTACAATCAACATTAAAATTTCTCAAAATATATATATATATATATATTTTTTTATACAAAAACAACAGAAGACCTACCACCTCCTTTAATGGAGATAATGGAGACCAGGTCTCCATAAACTCAGAGACCGCAGATCTCCTTTAATAGAGACTAAATATCTATTAAGGGAGTGTACTGTATATATTAACATATATTTAATTTATCAACTAGAAATAGTTTTTTTTTTTTTTTTTTTTTTGATATATATAAACAACAAACATTACAGTGGAAAATTACAAATAGGAGAACAATTGTTCAGCCACAATTGCCCTCTACTAGAGATCAAAGCTGTTACAGCTAGCTTAGATACAAAGGAGTTTTCAAATTTTGAAACAGCCAAACATCTAATTATGCCAACATCTACAAACAACGATTTGATATCATTAACCAAGAACTTAGATTCCCCTACAAGAGGCTTGGAATCATTTAGCATAGCAACAACAGAAGAAGAATTCATCTTAGCAAAATCAACTCTCAAATTATAGAAATGAGCAAATAGAAGACCCTCTCTAAGTGCCATCAACTCTCTAATCTCTGCACTAAAATTACCTGGAATTTGAGTTGCTCTAGCTGCAAGCACCAGACCCTTATCACACAAATAGCAGCTCCTATACCAAAATTCATACCATTTTTTCGATCCACCATTGTTGTATTTAGCTTGAGTCTACCCGGAGGAGGAGCTAACCAATCCCGATTACCTGTGTTAATATCTGGCCCACTCTGAGAAGCTACAGCCAGCTTTGAATTCTGAAATTCTAACAAAAAGGACATAGCAGCCGAATGAACCAACTGAGGAGGCTTTCCTTTCCCATTAAAAACATGAAAATTTCTGTTGTTCCAAATGGCCCAGGCTATCATACAAAAACTGCACAAGTCTTCAACAGATAAAATAGAAGCAAAAAACACAAATACTTCTAAAGAAGGCAGCTGATTTACTGCTTCAAAAGGATAGCCAAACCCCACATTTCTCCAGCATTTCTTAGCCTCTTTACACCAGAAAATAACATGGTCTGCAGTTTCCAAATGATGTGAGTAGCTATTACATCTAGGTGATTCCACAACCTTTCTTCTCCACAAGTTAAATAACGATGGGAAAGCATTTGAACATGCACGCCAAATAAAAATTTTAACTTTTGGAGGCAAATTCAGACTCCACATCTTTTTCCACCAACCCTGCATCATATCTGAATTAGAGCTAGAAACACTGATTTTCTGTGACAATGCCAACTGATAACCACTTCGAACTGAATATTCCCCATTCCTTTCATAATGCCAAGCAAGAAAATCACCCCCCCCCCCCCCCCCCCCTGTCCAACTTATTGAAATAGAAAACACTAACTCCTTATCCCCTGCCAACAAATAACAATTCAGCTTATCTATATCCCACCATCGACGATTACAATCCAACAAATCAGCCACTCTAATATCCGTTCCAATATCCGGCAAAATAGTCCTAAAAGAATAGGGACGAGGAATCCACCTATCTTTAAAAACTCTAACCAATTTCCCATCCCCTACCACCCATTTCAACCCTCTATCAAGTAATTCTCTCCCCCACAAAATACTTCTCCAAACATAAGAGCTACCATTCTTAATAGACACTTGTAAAAACTCCTCATTCTTAAAATATTTTGCCTTTAGAAATTGAGCAATCAACGAGTCCGGATTTTTCATTATTCTCCAAGCTTGCTTAGCTAAAAGAGATTGATTAAAAGAAATAAGATCCTTAAAATTCAATCCCCCTTGACTTTTTGGCTTGCAAAGAGCTTCCCATTTCACTCAACTAATCTTTCTTTTACCCTCTCTCGAACCCCACCAAAATCTAGAAAACATAGAACTTAACTCATTGCAAAGACCCACTGGAAGTTGGAAAATACTCATAGCATAATTCGGAATTGCTTGAGCCACTGCCCTAATCAAAACCTCCTTACCACCAAACGAAAAGAAATTATCTTTTCAGCCTCTAAGCTTCTTCCACACTCTTTCCTGAATCCCATCAAACAAAATTCTCATCTTTCTTCCCACCATAGAAGGAAGCCCAAGATATTGATCCTGAATATTGTTATTCTCTATACCAAGCAAATTATAAATCTCTTCTGTAGTACTTTCAATAACATTTGAACTGTACATTACCTTACTTTTTTGGAAGTTAATTTGCTGGCCAGAGCCATTCTCATACACCTTCAGAATCTCCCTAATACTTAAACTGCACTCCTTCGAAGCCCTACTAAAAAGAATACTATCATCCGCAAAAAAACATATGACTAATCAAAGGTCCTCCCCTACAACATCTAACACCCAACCCCCTACCATTATTTTCAGCTTGCGAAATCAAACAAGAAAAAGCCTCTGCACACAAAACAAAAAGATAGGGAGAAAGAGGACACCCCTGTCTAATCCCTCTAGTAGGCATCACCAAACAAACCGGATTCCCATTCAACAAAAAACTTAGAGAAATGGTAGAGACACAATCCATAATAAGCTCTATTAACCTAGGAGGAAACCTCTGCTTAATCATAATAGCTTCCAAAAACTTCCATTCTACCCTATTATAAGCCTTACTCATATCTAATTTTAGAGCCATCAACCCTTTTTTACCTAACTTCTTCTTGGCTATCGAATGAAGAGTTTCAAAAGCCACTAATACATTATCAAAAATCTGCCTACCAGGGACGAAAGCCGACTGATTAAGAGATATAATATCTTGAAGATAAAGCTTAATTCTAGAGTGAAACAAATTATGGTGTGTTCAATATTAATCTAGAGGGGGGGGGGGTGAATAGATTTTACCCAATTTTACCAAATTTTCGTTAATGGTCAAGATTACGAAAATACCCTCCACTAGTCAAAATACAATAGCAAGTGTAATATGGTGCGGAAATTAAAAGACACTTGATATTTACGTGGAAACCCTCACGGGAAAAACCACGGGCTATGTAAGTGAGCCACACTTGAACCTCGAATCCACTAAATGTGTAAAACGATTACAACCTAATCCCGGAAGTAATCACACACCTACCTAATCCCGGTATAAGTGAACCTAGTCCCAATGCTTGTGATTTATGCAACCTAATCCCGGAAGCAACACAAGACTTAGTTCTCAATGAAGAGAAAACAACCTAAGTGAATATATGAAATACTCAAAATGCAACAAGAGCAAGGCAACTCTATATGCTTACCTAGAATGATGATATATCAATGAAATCAATCCTAGATATCAAAAGCTAAATGACATATCATAAAGCTTAGCTAGATGTTATCAATCACAAAACAATCCTAGCTATCAAACAATGTCAACATGTCCAAACATGTGAACTCAATTAGTTGTAGAGAATTTCTAACAACATAATTGTCAATTAAATCCACAAGAACATTCAATTAAGCTTGACTAGATAAATAAACATTAATCTATCAACCTAATCATCAACCAATTGTACAAGAATGTTCTAGGGTTAGCTATTTAGGGAAAATCATCCTAATCATGTAAGCTACCACAAACAAAACCCAATCATGTCATAACTTCACTAAATATGCAATAAAAGTGAAGAATTGCTAAACTAAGCAATAAAAGACATGTCTTGACTAAGATAGAACAATAAATGAAGATGTGGTGTTTGTTCTACTTACCAAGTCATAAATGAAGAAGACCCATGGAAGATTGATGCATGAAACATGTTAGATGCACATGGGTTTTGGGTTTGGAGAGTTAAAGAAGCAAGATTGAAGCTTTCTCTCTCTAGGGTTTGAGTTTCTCACTCTAAGGTCTGATTTTTAGCTCTTCAAAACGAGCAAGGAAGAAGATGATACTTAAATAGGACCCCTAGATGAAATGACGTCGTTTTGAAAAGTTTGCAGAAGATATGCCTTGACCGCTGTTCACCCGCTCTACGTAGGGCGGTTGAACAGCGGTCCACCTGGGAAATGAAGAACAAAGTTCTTCATGATCGCCCTACGTAGGGCGAGTTCCAGGCGACCTAGGAGCGGTTGCTCTCGGGTTAAGAACCGCTGTTCACCCGCTCTACGTAGAGCGGTTGAACAGCGGGTGAAGAGCGGTCAATTAAATCGACCAGTGGCACCGCTCTACGAAGGGCGGCTGTAGAGCGGCCAAGAGCAAATTGCTCAAAACCCCTTTTGACCGCTGTTCGTAGAGCGCCTGTAGGGCGGGTGAACAGCGGCCATAACAACCACAATGCATCAACTTCTACACATGATGCAATCAACAGAGAATGCAAGAAGAGAAATTAAATGAACATTAATACACACATAATAAGGACACACAATCATACAATAATAAGAATTATGCAAGTGTTGTGTGTGTGTGCATCTATTTCTCTTCATTACAAGAAACACTAAGAAATATACCTTTGGAGTGCTTCTTCCCTTGAGGTCTTGAAAAGGGCCTTTGAGCATGATCTTCAATCACCTAACTACCCTTACAATTCAAATCCCCAATATGTGGTTTGTCTACGAAATAAGCCAATCAACAATGGGAATCCTTACATAGAGGCTATAACCTTAGCAATTGTTTTATAAATCACACTACACAAAGAAATAGACCTAAAATCCCTAGGAGATAAAGGATTATTAATCTTAGGAATTAAAACAATAGCAGTTTCATTAAATTCCCTAACAGAAGAATTTCCATTCAACACACTTAAACAAACACCAGTAAAATCATCCCTCAAAATATTCCAGAATTTCTGAAAGAAAATTGCATGATACCTATCCGGGCCAAGAGCTTTAGTAGGATTTAATTCAAACAAAGCTAACCTGACCTCCTCAGCAGAAAACTCCAAGCTCAACTCTGCTCTCTGAGATGCACTAAACCTGGAATGACTAGCCTCTGATGCTTTACTGATATCTGAATGGGAGGGATTGGAAGACTTGAATAAATTACCGAAAAAATCTTTAACAACCCGAGCCATCCCTTCCCCTGACTCTTCCAACCTACCTTAACTGTTCTGTAATCTCTTAATTGTATTTTTCCTCTTTCTTGCAGTAGCCCTAGCATGTAAAAACTTTGAATTTCTGTCCCTAGCTTCTAACCAATCCACCCTAGACCTCTGCTTCCACCATAATTCTTCACTATCAATTAAATCTTCCACTACAAACTCAAGCTCCCTGATAGTATTCATAACACCATCAACCTCACAACTCTTGTACAACAACTCAATCTCTCTGTTTTTCACTGCAATCAAAGAACTCAGACCTTTGAATCTTTCCCTACTCCATCCTAATAATCTTCTAGCACACCTATTCAATTTACCAATAAAATCTGCACTTGAATTGGAAGGCGTAGCATCTCTCCATACATTCAAAATCACACTGCCAATATCCCCTTCTTTTAACCAAAAAGGCTTGAATCTGAAACCAGAAAATTTGCACTTGAAATGCCGGCTGGTCTTATCAAATTTTAGCAAAATCGGCCGATGATCAGAAGTATGAAACCCCAAATGTTCCACCTTAATAAACTCAAAATTACCCCTCCACAAATTATTAGCAAAAAAACGATCTAATCTTTCTTGGATATTCTCCTTCCCCTCCCTTCTATTATTCCAAGTAAAGTTAGGACTTGAAAAACCTAAATCTATCAAATCACACACCTCTACAACCTGTCTAAATCTGATCATACCAATTACCGATTTTTCAGAACCTCCCATTTTCTCCTTCAAGCACAGAATTTCATTAAAGTCTCCCCCACAAACCCAAGGCAGCCTATCCACCTCCCTCTGCCTACATAAAAGATCCCATGAATTCATTCTCTTACCAATAGAAGGGTCACTATAGAAACCCAAAAACCTCCATAAAAACCCATCCTCCATTTTTATTCTTGCATCTATATGCCCCGCTGAGAACGAAAGAACTGAAACCTGAACTTCTTTTTTCCACAATAACATCAACCCACCACTATTACCTATACTCTCAACCCAAAAAACCTCATAATTAACAGTAGTATTCCTAAATTTCTCTGCCTTACTACCAGCCAATTTAGTTTCCGACAGAAAAATAAAAACTGGGGAATAATTCCTCATCAGCCTTTTCAAGGCCGTAACCGCCCGGGGATTCCCCAAACCCTAAACGTTCCAACTTATTCCAATCATAAGCCCTCGCGGGCCTGGGAACCAGACACCGCCAGCTTAGTGACCTCCTGATCTTCTAAAACTCTGACTTTTTTATCCACCCCACTCTCACCAGCTGATCCAACCACCAACTTTCTTTTGCCAAACTTCACTTCCCAACTTTTTAGAGAACTCGACTGATAACCCTTCTCTCTTGAAGATGACTGAACCCGATTGTTAAAATTCTCAAGCTCAGACCTCTTCCCAGCTAAATGAAAAGAAGAATTACTATTAAAAGAGTAAGCATTTCCCTTCACCTTCTGCTTCCCCTTAGTACTCACTGTTTGCAACTTCCGAAATAATCTCTGCTGATTAGTCATCTTACAATTGACCATCTTTTCTCTCGCCAATCTTTTCCAATTCCTGATATAAGGCTGCTTAGGGGAAGCTTGAACACCCGTCTTAGAAAAACTGACCATTGCCAAATCTTCTCTTCTTTCATTCCCATCACATAAACCATCCTGAATTTCTACTGGATCCAATTCATTAACAGAGACAACCATATCATTCAATCCAGGCCCAAATACCTTATTTCCTTCGACCACCACCATCTTCT
Source organism: Acer campestre (assembly GCA_954870605.1). Lineage (NCBI taxonomy): Eukaryota > Viridiplantae > Streptophyta > Magnoliopsida > Sapindales > Sapindaceae > Acer > Acer campestre. Next base: position 9,586 of record CATOZR010000201.1, read on the forward strand.
TATTAATAAGGGACTCTTCTGTTGGGCCTTTTGAGCTCAGCCCAATCAATTTAGTAGACCTAAGCCCACTAGATACATAATTGATATTTTTGTGACTTTCAACATCATCTTCCTTCTACTCCCTCACTGAGTCGGTGGATACCATCCCCTGAGAATCTCCAGAACCATCATCAACATTTTCCAAACCGACCTCAATCGTCCCGCTTCTCTCTATTACTCTACTATTCTGCATCTTCAGCTTTCCCTCTAATTGCTGATCAGCTTTCAATTTCTGCCTCTCAGGGACATAGGCTCTCATCCATGATCCAAATTTATTGAAATCCCTTGCCAAAGCATCCGACCTGGCCTCCTCATCTGTACACTCCTTACTAGCATGACCGATTCTTCCACACACATAACAGAACTCTGGAAGCCTCTCATACTTAAGACTCACCATCACAATCGTCTCTGTTTTATCCAATTTCAAACAAAGCCATCTTTTCAAAGGCTTAGATATATCTATTTGAACCTTTACCTTCAAGAATTTCCCCAACACTCCTTCATTTCTGACGGTAAATCAATCACACACCCTATCTGCTCCGCCATCCACTTTGCTGTCCTTCGATTCATGCAACTAATAGGGACATCATGAATCTGGATCCACAACTCTATTTTATCAAATTTCAACTGAGAAATGTTCCCCATACCAACCGGCTTCTCTAAAACTATAAGACTCTTATCAAAGTACCATGGACCTCTTTGCCAAATTCGATTCCGTTCCTCCTGACTATTAAAGTGGAACATAAACAAATTGACCCCCACTGATTCGATCTCAACCTTCCCAAATTGACTCCACGATTGTTCTATCAAACTTTTAAAAGCATCCCTGTTAACTTTCTTACCAGAAAGTATTTTCCCCACCAAACAGAGCTCCACTTCATCCTTACCAACTCGTTGATCTTTGTCGGCCATCTCATAAACCGCTCCATCTTCATCTACTAATGAGAGCTTGCCATACAACCTTTCAATTTCTGACTCCACCATCTCGACAGACTGAAAATTACAAAACCCCTCTTTCAATTTTGAAAACCTTCTTCAGATGAAGACACAAACCCTAACAGGACACTTCTACTTTTACACCTATTTCCCTTTCAGAAAGAGAGAGAGGAAAAAAAGGAGAAAAGACATCAATATTGATAATAATAACTAGAAATAGTTAAAGTATCCAAAATTATCCTAAATATTAATATTTTACTAATTAAAGATGCTATGTATCTCTTCGAGCCAACCACTTTGGAGTGTCATCTAACTTGTAGACTGCTTTGTTCCTTCTACAATCCAGCAATCCAATATTATACAACCACGTGTACATAAGTCTTTTAGACTCTTGACTTAAACATTACGTGGCAATTCTTGATTTGTTTGTGTTTCAAGCTTCAGTGTCCATCCTGGTTTACTTTATTTTTCCTCAGTGCCTATGCATTTACGACCTTGTCAACAAAGTCTATAAATACCCAAATACAATTGTATTTTTTTTTTAAGAATTTTTTTTTTCAAAGGTCTAAAGCCTTTTCACTTCCAGAAAAAAAAAAAAAAAAAAAAAAAAAAAAAAAAAAAAAAAAATCCCAGTGCATTCCCACCACTGAAAAAACAGTCCCCAAAAATCTCAGTTCACTCCCACCATAATATTGAAAATGGAGAATCAAGATCTCCTTTATTGGAGATTGGCGATCTCCATTTGCATATCCCAATCTTTAAAACTTTTTACTTTTTTTACTTTTTTTTTTTAGTGTACTCATATTAAATTTTTAAAAGTTTTAGGTTTATTTTATAATTATAATTGTGGTAATTTAAAAATTATTTGAGGTTGTTTCGTAATTATTTAAGTTTTAATTATTGAGAGGTTTAAAAAGATGATTTTACCGCTAGACCGTTAAATTGAATGTTAGTCAAACCATTAGTCAACGTTTCTCAAGGGAGGTTTGTGTAATTAAAGGAAAAGTTGAATATGTGTGAAATTTCATCTAAACTCAAAGGATGTTTGTGCAATTAATCTAAAAAAAATGGGTTTGACTAATAACATTAACAATACATTTGTGGTTTAATATCCTTTAGATTTTGGGTAATTACCCTAGTGGCCATCAACTTATGCCACCACTATTAAAATGGCCACCGGATGGATAATTGGTTTCAAAATGGCCATTTTTGGCAAACATGGTTACACTAATGACCATTCCATCCAATTATATCCATTTCCATCCAATTTCATCCAATGAGTGACATTTTGGTAAATAAGGGGATGACTTAATTTATTTTAAATATTTTTTGAAAATCAATTTTTTCTTTTATTTTTTTGAAACAAATAATTATATTTAGTGTGTATATATGTATAGCATATCTCAAACATATATATATATATTTATTTCATTTCAACTTATCTCAAATATATTTTTTAGAATTTTTAGATTTTGTAACCTTAATCTTCTCAAAAAAGAATATATATATATATATTTTCTTTTCAACTTATCTCAAATATACTTTTTAGAATTTTTAAATTTTGTAGCCTTAATCTTCTCAAAAAATAAAAAATATATATATATATATCTTTTTAACTTATCTCAAATATATATTTTTTAGAATTTTTAGATTTTATAGTCTTAATCTTTTCAAATATATATATATATATATGTTTGAGATATGCTATAAGTATATACATACACTAAATATAATTATCTGTTTCAAAAAAGAAACGAAAAAATTGATTTCCAAAAAATATCTAAAATAAATTAATGTCATCCACTTATTTACCAAAATGCCACTCATTTGATGGAATTGGATGAAATAACCACTAGTGTAACAGTGTTTGCCAAAATGATCATTTTGAAACCAATTCTTCATCTGGTGACCATTTTGATAGTGCTGGCATAAGTTGATGGCTACTAGGGTAATTACCTTTTTAGATTTCTATCTAATGTTTAAATTAAAGAGGAATTTTAAAAATAAATAAAAATGGACAATGTCTCTCTTATAACCATCTTGTATCGTTAATGTTCCCAATAACTAAACCCAAACAAACAAAACAAAAACTAAAATTCATATATGTAAATTTATATTGCCTATCCATCAGAGTTCTTCCTTATTATGATCCAGATCCAATATTAGCTTGACCACTCACAAGTCACAAGAAAGATGTGAGAAAAGAAAATTTTTATTTCTTTTAATTCAAATGGTTTGATTTGTTAAACATTTTGATTTGGGTTAATTACAAAAACATCCCTGAGTTGTTTCAAAAAGGTTTAATATTCAACTAATTGCCTTAATTGATGCAGACCCCCTTATCAATAGTTGACTCCCATCTAATTTAACAGTTGACTATGGTTTGGATAGAAAAAGTCGAGAATGCCCCTACATTTTATTTGAGAAAGTCTTAATTCCCCTTTACTTTTAAAATAATCAATTTTAAACTATTAAATAATAAATAAATTTATAATAAAATCTTTAATAAATATATAAGAAATTGAAGAGATAAAAATCCTTTAAAAAATGAAACAAATATGATTCCCAAAAACTTTTCAGTAGAAAAAAATAAAATAAAATAAAATCTGGTTACTTTAGGGCTCATTTGGCATATTGTATTAAACTGTATTATCATTAATACAAATATGTGTTTAGTGATGTATTGTATTATATCGTATTAAGTTATTGTTATATAACTTTATCATATTTTATTATATTATAAAAATTTAATATATTTTAAAAAACAGTTAATAATTAATTTTAAATAAAGGAGGTCATTTGATACTAATCTAATGATTGAGAAGAAGAATAAAGGACAACCCCCAAATTTAAATCAATTAAATGGACGAAGGTTGAAGTCACATTATTTAAATCAAAATTTTAAATGATATAATAGGACCCATAAATTATATTTTAATCCCTTTGGAACCTAACAATTAATTTCCTTTTCTCTTCTTTTTTTCACTTTATTTATTATAGTTTTATGTAGTGAACCGATGATCATGTGATTTCCATGAACTTGATAAAGTGAAGAATTTACTTTAGAACTCTCAAAGATTTTTTTTTTCTTATTTTCCCCCTTATTTATTATTGTTTTTTCTTAAGATGTTCACGAGATTTGCATGCAGTGTTAGCAATAATCACTACGTGGAAGCATTGCCGGATAGGCGGATAGCCACAAACAAACGATAATCAATGTCTATATAGAAAAAAAAGATAAAAAATAAAGAAATAAAAGAACAATCCAATCACACACAAAATACAAGATTAACGTGGAAACCTAAGAATGGGGAAAAACCACAGCCATCAGGACGACAAGAGAAATAATTTACTATGTAACAAATTTATACAACTACACACTCAAGATTCTCTCTCTAAACCCCAAACCCCAATTACAACAAATACCTACATCTTTACTCTACACTCTGGCTCCAGGCACACCAATAACATTGAATTACAATCTATTTATATTAGAGCACTATAGAAACCCTTTTCTTAAAGCACAATACTTCATGTTCTATGCAGAGTCTATTTCCTTTACGCAAAAGACTTTCCTGTTCCGCACGAAGACAAACTCTTTTCCTTTTCTGTTTCCTTTTCCGCTGAAGATTTCTTGTTTTCACGCATCACGCCATTAAAGCCACCATCAAACATGATCTATGACTTCCAAACGTTTCTCACGTCTCTAGATAGTATCCTCATCGGTTGAAATCCTGGTTGGTAATCATGGGAATACAAATCATATATAACATGCAAAAGCGACTTCAATGTAAAATCTTAGTTCTAAGGGACTTTAGTGTAAAATTCATGTATGCAATTGATTTCTCCTACATACTTGATTGATGCTTCTAGTCAAAGATCTTCATAGATATTGTGGAAACTGGTTTCACTAAAAATTGGATAGGTGATAACTAATAATTAGTTGATAATTTTTTAATGTGAGGAAAAGTGAGGTGATGTAGAGATCCAAATCCATTAGTTAATTTGCTCAAATAATAATTTAGTTCAATAATTGTATGATTTTTGTTTTGTATTTTTCCGATCTAAGAAAATACATAGAGAGAATTTAGAGAAGCGAAAGAAAAGAAGAAAGGGTTTGTTTGTTTTTTTTTTTTTTTTTTTTTTTGAACAGCAGAAATTTATTAAGGCAAAAGCCAACACCACACAACAACAACAAACACAGCCAGGCACTAACCAAGCAGGCAGGCCACACACCCAACAAGACACCCAAATCGGTCCAGCTATTTATAAGCCAAAGACCACGAGTAAGCTAGTAAAATACAACTAGAAGATAATAACAATACAACCCCTAAACAAAATAATAGGAAACATGCACCACAATTGCAATCATGGGAAAACCAACTAATGCAATTACAGGCCACGAATGCCATGAGCAGAGCCTCCACTCATGCACTTCTCTTTATTGATTAAGTCTTCTAACCAACTCTAAACTAGGTCCCTTCCTTGTATTGCATGTGCTTGAATTATGCACATATCAATTTTATGAGGAAATTTCAAAAAATTGAGGAATTATGCACCAATCATGGGAAAGGTTCTACTCTTCCTATCTCTACTATGCTGTTAAATATCAAGGAGAGCTGCATAGAAAATACTACAGCAAAACGTTACAATGCAGAGGCCTGGGTTCCACCCAGAGGTGATGCCTTAAAGTTTAACGTTGACGGCTCGTCGAAGGGCAATCCCGGAAATGCTGGTATAGGGGGGGCTATAAGGGACAATTCCGGAAGGGTTCTTGGTCTGTTCTCTCTTTATGCAGGAACTCTGAACGCTATTTCTGCAGAATTGTTGGCGATTCTCAAGGCAGTGAAGTTGTGTTGCCTCTCTCATTCTCTAACTCTCAAAGAGATAGAGGTTCTGAGTGATGCTAAACAGGCGGTTGAATGGATCAATTCTGATGGTCTAGGTAGTATGGTTCATGCTAGTATAATTAATGACATTCGTAATTGCCTGCAGAATCATGGTAGCATCAGGGTAACGTTTAACCCAAGATTCAGGAACTTCTATGCTGACAAGCTAGCAAAAGCTGGTTCGGCGGGAAATGGGGATAAAATTATTTGGAATTTTGCTTAGTTGCTTGTGTTGTGGTTTGCTTAGTTGTGGGTTGTTTTTGGGGCTGGTTGTGTTTTGGCTGTTGCGTTCTGTGTTTCTTTGGTTTTTGGCTTGTGGCCTTTGGCTTGTGGCTTGCGGTCCTGTCTTGGCTGCTTTTTTCTTTTTGCTTTTTTCTTTTTTCTTTCCGGCGATGCCGATGAATAAATTGGTTGTTCAAAAAAAAAAAAAAATCTTGATTTTTTGTTGTTTGCTTTGATAGACGGCCACAACACCATTTTGCTTTTTGTTTCCTTTCAAAAGACCTCACACTAGTTCATAAACAGTTTTTTTGGGACTAGCGGTACAAAAGATTCATTTTGAAAGTTATAAATATAATCTCAATAAATATAGTCATGAGAATGAGATCTCGTCTAAACAAATTTTATTTGTTCTTTTAAGTCGAATTAAAGTCATCATCTGGTTTTGGTAATATAACTATAAATTATGGTTTTTCTCCAAAAAAAAAAAAAAAAAAAAAAACTATAAATTATGGGTTTGGTTAACTTTACTTGAAAATTGGACTTGAATTTATGATTTCAATATCCATCGATCGTTTTAATACTAATAGGAAGAATAAATGACAACCTTTGATTTAAACCAAATAAATTAACCGAGATTAGTCACTTTGTTTAAGTAGGGATGGGCATTTATTCAGAGATGGAAGAATAATTGAAGTTTTACTCCTAATTTTTAAGATGCGGTCAAGATTCTTTCAAATCAAACAGCAGTTAAAAAAGGAGATTTTTTTTTTTTTGTTCTGAAAATCATTTGAGATTTTGTGCATTGATTATTATTATTATGTGGGTTTTTGAGAGAAGAGAAGGAATCGATCAATCAATTAATATGAGTAATGACTCTCGTGATGTCGTAGTGGAGGATAGTGAAATTGGTATGAGAATAATTGATTGAGTATGGAAAAACTTTATATGACCGGTCCTTTTCCAATGTTTAAGTTTTCACATGCAAACTTAATGCCGAGCATTGCATTATTGTAATGCTGGATATAAGTTTTGTAATTTCTTGCTGTTTTCGTTTTTGCTGTGCTTCTGGGTGTTTTGTTTGCTCTGCTTTTGTTCTGTTTCTGGGTCTGTTTTGGTGGGCTTCTTTGTCTGTCTGTCCTGTTCCGGTGGGTTTGCTCCTTGCTGCCCTTCTCGGGTCCATTGTGGCCTTTTTATTAAATGGTATTGTTCAAAAAAAAAAAAAAGTTTGCATGTGAAAACCACCAATTTCACTGTCTATTCTTGGAAGCTTTTGGTGTTTTCGTAAAGGAACATTACCCACTCTTTAATTTGTGTGGTCCAATCCAGCACGGACAAACTCTACATGACCAGTCCTTTCTCAGTGTTTAAGTTTTCGCATGCAAACTTTAATTTGTGTGGTCCAACCCAACTATAGATCAAATTAAAACTTGTTTAATCTGAGTCCCACTTCATACCTCACTTTCAACTTTCTATTTATAGTACGTGAAATTTCATCAAACGTAAAGTATTAGCTTTAGCTATAACTCACCAGCAAATTAATGTTAGTGGCAGGGACCACACGAAAGACTATTAGTATTAATCGTAAAGTAACCATAAAGTAGAATAAAAAAGAAAAAGAAAAAAACACCCTGCCGGTCATGTTCTTTATATATAACACTTAATGGTGAAGGGATTGGTAGCGTTAGGCATGTCCAAAAAATCTACGACATTAGGACTCATCTCTACAGTCTTGGTAACGTTTCTGTCGTGTTTCGCACTAGGGCCTCCAATTCGTTTGCGGATGCGTTGGCTAAGAAAGGAGCAGACGGTTTAAGAGATTTATGCTCTTGGAGTGACGTGGGATGATCCGTTTGTCTTTGTTTTGGGCTGGTGGCTGTGTCCTTCTCTGTTTTTTCCTTTCAACTCTGTGTTGTGCAGCTGTTCTTTTTCTTGTCTTTGGGTGCTTGTTGTTTCCGGGCTGTGCTGTGCCCCTTTGTTGGTTTGGTTTTTGTTCTTAATAAATTAACTTTCAAAAAAAAAAAAAAAAAAAAACACTTAACACTAAACACAAATAAACAAGAAAATGCAAAGTATAGCACCATTTAGATGTTTGTGTCCTATTAGTAATTTTACAGTCAAAGCACTTTGCAGATGGTTTGGCGAAAGATGGTTCAGGAAGGAAAGGGGAGAGACTAGTTTGGGAAGCTTTTTGATTTGTTTTTAGTAGTATCTGGTGGGGATTTTCTATGTTGCTGGCCGTAACCTCTGGTCTGTTTTTTAAGGGTCTTTGATACACATCAATGCCAAACTATGCCTTAGTTGAAAATTGTTAAACTGTAATAATTAGATAGAAATTTAAAATGTTATTAAAATAATATTTGTTAAAATTTGGTTGAAGAATAAAATCATATAAAAACAATTTATAGAATATAGTAAAAAACAATAATGAAAATATAAATTATTCATCCTATTATTTTTAATCCAATCTCTAATCATTCAAAACATAAGATTGGACTATTTTAATCAAATCTCATGTTACACAAAACAATAGATAGTGTTATATTTAATCGTATCTAATCTAGTGTAATCCCAATCTCATCCTAATTCAATCTGATCTCATAAAATAGTCTAATCAAATCCTGTATGTCAAACGTGGTCTAAATGTGCTCCGTCGAGTTATTATCACATTTCACAAGAATGTGGTTAAAGTAAAATAGAAAGAATAAATTCTGCAGCTCAAAAAAAGAAAACAAGAATGTGCTTTGTCAAAGTCGAGTTATTATCACGACAAGAATTGTGCTCTGTGACTAGAGGGGACCACAGTTCGATTTGGTTTCGGTTTTGTGGCCACCCAAAACCGAAACCGGAAAAAACGGTTTGTTACCGGTTTCAAACCGCTGGTTTGGTGGTTTTGGTTTCAGTTCCGGTTTAGTCCGGTTTGGTCCGATTTTGGTTTCGGTTTCGGGTTTTTTTTTTTTTTTTTTTTTTAATCAAATCCCAACCCAATCAATATTAATTCTTCCCATTCCCAATCATAATTCCAATGAACAAATCAACAAATTATTAAATAAAAATACATTTACAACCATTTTTTCCTTTTTTCAATTTTTTTTTTCCAAATTCCAATCAATATTAATTCTTCCCAATCATAATTCCAATGAACAAATTATTAAATAAAAATACATTTACAACCATTTTTTATTTTTTTTCAATTTGTTTTCCCAAATCCCAATCAATATTTATTCTTCCCAATCATAATTCCAATGAACAAATTTTTAAATAAAAATACATTTACAACCATTTTTTATTTTTTTCAAATTTTTTTTCCCAAATCCCAATCAATATTAATTCTTCCCAATCATAATTCCAATGAACAAAATTTTAAATAAAAATATATTTACAAACATTTTCGATTGAAATATTTAAGTAGTTCACAATGTTTAGAAAAAAAGAAATTGACATTTATTAATAAATACAACTTTAAAATTTCACAAAAAATAAAATAAAATTAGAAATTGGCCTTGAAGGCTTGAATTCAAATATACAATATTGCAATGTAATAAAGTTAAAATTAAAAATAAAATAAATAAATACCGGCCTTGCACTTAATTTTTTACCATAATTAAACTGCCTACGTATCCTCCATCAATGTAGAGGAATCAAAGGTCACGTAGTTCTTTTACCTTTAATTAGTTGCTCGGTGTTGGAGGTTGGATGTTGGAATGGAATCTATTCACTGCATTTCATTCCCGTCGTTTGTTCATCTTCGAAGAAGTCGTTCACTATCTCCGGCTGAAGTTCTTGTTGTCTATATTTGGCCTTTGTCCAATCATCAACACACACCTGGATTTCAAGTGATTGTGGACACATAGATGATCATCTTGGGTCCAAAATATTTCCACCTGCACTAAATTCTTGTTCCACAGCAACTGTAGAAACCGGTGTTCCAAGAATTTGTTTGGCAATAATAGCCAAAATTGGATAATCCTGTTGATGACTCCTCCACCAAGCCTGGATACTAAATTCCTCATCATTAAATGTATGAATGTCTTGTAAATACCAGTCAACCTCAGATTCCGTTGAGGATGAAGAAGATGTTCGTAATTTTTTGGTTCTTTCGGAAAACAGTAGATCCCCTAAACCCCGTAATTCAAATTTTTCAGAATTACTAGTACCACCAGATGTGGGTTGGCATTGTGAAACCGGCACATTCAAAGACAGACCATATATTCTAAGATATTCATTGTATAATTCATAAAGCAATTTCTTAACGGAATCACAATACTGAAGAACATCAACTTCTAAATCTAAACATTTGTAATAATTAGCTAAATAAACCTGCAAACATTCAAATTTAAAGCGTGGATCTAAACACGGTGCAAGCAAGTAAATATTTGGAATATGCCCATAATAATGTAACTATTTTCTCTTCATGGCATCAACACATGGACTCAATTGAACATCAACATCACAATCATTGAATGCACCAATAATATTAACACATTGAATAAGAAATGAATGAGTAGTGGGATAGTAAACACCAGATAAAGTGATGGTAACATCATTAAAAACACGTAACAATTTAAGAATTTTTATACATACATCCCAATGGTTCAATTGAAGAGAAATTGAAAGAACATTATAAGTAATAAAAGAAACTAATAATTCCCTATATTCAACACTTTCACTAAGCAACTTATAAGTTGAATTCCAACGAGTGGTAATATCTCGAGAAAATTTTTTGGGACGCATATTATTCATAGAGCAATATTTTAACCATTGTTTCTGGATTTTGTTATGCCTCTAGATATATTTAATACTATCTCTAATTGGTCTAATAAAAGTAGAAAGCTCTGCTAATCCAGCTTGAACACACAAATTTAAAACATGACATGCACAACGTTGATGAAATAATTTACCCCCAAAATAGGGATTGCACAAATCTTGTAACATAGGAATAGATGCAGTATTGCTTGCAGCATTATCAAAGCCAATAACAAAAATTTTGTTTAGGATATATACTCTTGAAAAATGATTTTAAGGAGTTGAAAAATATTTTGAGCTGAATGCGAGTCATCAAAAACACGAAATGCAAGAATTCTTTTTTGCATGTCCCAGTTATTGTCCATATAATGACATGTGACACCCAAATATGAATGACTACCAAAATTGTCGCTCCATATGTCGGCACATACGGAAGCGCGACCTTGAAATTCAGAAAAAAAATGTTTTCAATTTGTTTTTTTTCTCTTTTGTAAATGTCATTTAGTGTACGTGTGAGAGTGGTTCTAGGAACACGTTGCATTGCAGGATTTAATGCATTTTGACAATAATTAATAAAACTTACTTTCTCACCAAAACCAAAAGATAAGTATTCAGTTGCAACCATTAACGCTAATTGTTCTCTATTTTTTTTCAGACGTGTAATGAAATAATTGATTAGAAGGGGTTGCGTACCTGGAGATTTGGGATTGGTTACTCGCTACCATGTATTCAGATGGGTGATTTTTTTTTTATATGGGAACAGAACGTGCCATATCCGAAGTTTCTTCCCACTTTGTATGTTCTGGTGCAGTAATTGCACTGGATGTGGAAACCATTATCTAACTTAGTTTTCTTCATATGCATTTTGAAGAGTTCGGACTTCATCGGCTTTTCTTCTTCACCTTCACCTGCAAAAAAATAATCTGAAGAGGCTGCGGGGTTATATAGATTTTCATTACTGTTGGGGGTATTTTGAGCGGGATCGAGTTCGTTGAACTCGGGAATTGTTACAAGAGGATTAGGAGTAGAAGGGGGATCGGATCCAAACCGATCTTGAAGGAATCGGTGAAAATTCAAATCGTTGTAACTGACAGCATCACCAATATCTTCCAACAAGTTTCGCATTGGACCCTTTCTTTTATTTTTATTTTTTGGCGCCGGTCAAAACGGTCAAAATTTTTCCAGACGCTGCCACGTGGCAACGTCTGATTGGTGGAATATATATATATTTTTTAATTCAACTAGTCAGATGTCAGAACGGTTAAATTTTAAAAATGACGCTGCCACGTGGTAACATCTGATTGGTTTTTTAAAAAAAAAAAAAATTGTCAAAAGTAAATGGAAGTTTTTAAAAAAAGACGCTGCCACGTGGCAGCG
>CATOZR010000202.1:2500-5000 GCA_954870605.1 Acer campestre
CCTAAACCCTAAACCCTAAACCCTAAACCCTAAACCCTAAACCCTAAACCCTAAACCCTAAACCCTAAACCCTAAACCCTAAACCCTAAACCCTAAACCCTAAACCCTAAACCCTAAACCCTAAACCCTAAACCCTAAACCCTAAACCCTAAACCCTAAACCCTAAACCCTAAACCCTAAACCCTAAACCCTAAACCCTAAACCCTAAACCCTAAACCCTAAACCCTAAACCCTAAACCCTAAACCCTAAACCCTAAACCCTAAACCCTAAACCCTAAACCCTAAACCCTAAACCCTAAACCCTAAACCCTAAACCCTAAACCCTAAACCCTAAACCCTAAACCCTAAACCCTAAACCCTAAACCCTAAACCCTAAACCCTAAACCCTAAACCCTAAACCCTAAACCCTAAACCCTAAACCCTAAACCCTAAACCCTAAACCCTAAACCCTAAACCCTAAACCCTAAACCCTAAACCCTAAACCCTAAACCCTAAACCCTAAACCCTAAACCCTAAACCCTAAACCCTAAACCCTAAACCCTAAACCCTAAACCCTAAACCCTAAACCCTAAACCCTAAACCCTAAACCCTAAACCCTAAACCCTAAACCCTAAACCCTAAACCCTAAACCCTAAACCCTAAACCCTAAACCCTAAACCCTAAACCCTAAACCCTAAACCCTAAACCCTAAACCCTAAACCCTAAACCCTAAACCCTAAACCCTAAACCCTAAACCCTAAACCCTAAACCCTAAACCCTAAACCCTAAACCCTAAACCCTAAACCCTAAACCCTAAACCCTAAACCCTAAACCCTAAACCCTAAACCCTAAACCCTAAACCCTAAACCCTAAACCCTAAACCCTAAACCCTAAACCCTAAACCCTAAACCCTAAACCCTAAACCCTAAACCCTAAACCCTAAACCCTAAACCCTAAACCCTAAACCCTAAACCCTAAACCCTAAACCCTAAACCCTAAACCCTAAACCCTAAACCCTAAACCCTAAACCCTAAACCCTAAACCCTAAACCCTAAACCCTAAACCCTAAACCCTAAACCCTAAACCCTAAACCCTAAACCCTAAACCCTAAACCCTAAACCCTAAACCCTAAACCCTAAACCCTAAACCCTAAACCCTAAACCCTAAACCCTAAACCCTAAACCCTAAACCCTAAACCCTAAACCCTAAACCCTAAACCCTAAACCCTAAACCCTAAACCCTAAACCCTAAACCCTAAACCCTAAACCCTAAACCCTAAACCCTAAACCCTAAACCCTAAACCCTAAACCCTAAACCCTAAACCCTAAACCCTAAACCCTAAACCCTAAACCCTAAACCCTAAACCCTAAACCCTAAACCCTAAACCCTAAACCCTAAACCCTAAACCCTAAACCCTAAACCCTAAACCCTAAACCCTAAACCCTAAACCCTAAACCCTAAACCCTAAACCCTAAACCCTAAACCCTAAACCCTAAACCCTAAACCCTAAACCCTAAACCCTAAACCCTAAACCCTAAACCCTAAACCCTAAACCCTAAACCCTAAACCCTAAACCCTAAACCCTAAACCCTAAACCCTAAACCCTAAACCCTAAACCCTAAACCCTAAACCCTAAACCCTAAACCCTAAACCCTAAACCCTAAACCCTAAACCCTAAACCCTAAACCCTAAACCCTAAACCCTAAACCCTAAACCCTAAACCCTAAACCCTAAACCCTAAACCCTAAACCCTAAACCCTAAACCCTAAACCCTAAACCCTAAACCCTAAACCCTAAACCCTAAACCCTAAACCCTAAACCCTAAACCCTAAACCCTAAACCCTAAACCCTAAACCCTAAACCCTAAACCCTAAACCCTAAACCCTAAACCCTAAACCCTAAACCCTAAACCCTAAACCCTAAACCCTAAACCCTAAACCCTAAACCCTAAACCCTAAACCCTAAACCCTAAACCCTAAACCCTAAACCCTAAACCCTAAACCCTAAACCCTAAACCCTAAACCCTAAACCCTAAACCCTAAACCCTAAACCCTAAACCCTAAACCCTAAACCCTAAACCCTAAACCCTAAACCCTAAACCCTAAACCCTAAACCCTAAACCCTAAACCCTAAACCCTAAACCCTAAACCCTAAACCCTAAACCCTAAACCCTAAACCCTAAACCCTAAACCCTAAACCCTAAACCCTAAACCCTAAACCCTAAACCCTAAACCCTAAACCCTAAACCCTAAACCCTAAACCCTAAACCCTAAACCCTAAACCCTAAACCCTAAACCCTAAACCCTAAACCCTAAACCCTAAACCCTAAACCCTAAACCCTAAACCCTAAACCCTAAACCCTAAACCCTAAACCCTAAACCCTAAACCCTAAACCCTAAACCCTAAACCCTAAACCCTAAACCCTAAACCCTAAACCCTAAACCCTAAACCCTAAACCCTAAACCCTAAACCCTAAACCCTAAACCCTAAACCCTAAACCCTAAACCCTAAACCCTAAACC
>CATOZR010000203.1:0-42924 GCA_954870605.1 Acer campestre
CCAGGTGTCTGGGAACCCCTTCTATTCTCACACATTATCTTGTTGCCCTATTATCTTAGTTTTATTATCTGATTGATGGGATTTCTCGCAGATTCGTGGGAGCGCGTCTCTTGGGAGGAGCTTCGGAAGGTCGAGCAGAAGCACATTCAAAAAGCGTGGTCCGTGGCCTGCTTCGGAGAGGAGTATTGATACACTTCTGAAGGACAACAATCTTCACAAGATCGGTTTCATTCCAAACCTCTCGGAAGATCGAAGGAGAATTTTCGAGACAAACCTAGAGAAGAAAAGTAAGCACGGTAGTAAGACCGGAAATAATTCCCGCCGTGTTGTACATTCCTTAACTTCTTTCCTTTTATGGTTCAGGGAAACTAACTACACTCGGGAAGAAGAGGATGGAAGGCAAGGGGAAGTGTGCGGATAACAGTGCAAAGAAGAAGGAGAGGATTGCTCCGGGGTTGTCCCTCTTCAAGCCCTCCGCTGGAGGCCGAGGAAAATCTCCGATAGACCTCGAGGAGGTGGTCACAATATCGGAGAGAGCCTCCACTGCTCCGACAGCTATCCCGGTGGACAAGCCAGCGGTGATCCTCCTGGGCGACAAGACGACCGAAGGGGTCGTAGTAGAGAAACCACTGGATGCCACTACTTCTGTTGGGTCAGAAGACACGGAGAGGGGCGTCTCGTTCTACTACGTGAACCCCCCTACGATAGGCTATGACCCAACTCAGGGCCCTATCACCCCCGAGAATGGCGTCGAGTTCCTTTGCTCTTACGGGAAGAATATGCTGAGGAGCAGGGAGTCTTGTCTGTTTGGGAAGATGTCCACCGTTGACAGGGTTCGGCAGTCGACGGGCACCCTTTGGCAGGTATGTTTTGCTATGCTCGCATTGTGTTAATTATTTTATTTACAAGTTCATCATTTCGGTGTTCATTTGTCTCGGATGTCAGGCTATGGGAGCTCTCCTGGACAAGGAGAAGAAATATGAGAGCATAAAGGAGGTGAACGTCAGACTCCATGAAAAGGCGAAAAATGACAACGCCTTGATAGGCTCTCTGAGGGAGAAGTACACCGAGGCTTCCTCTTCTTATGGGAAGTCGAAGGCGGTGAGCAGAAGAAAGCATGATAAAGTGCTTGAATACCGCCGACGTCTTCTGAGGGCAAATGAGACTATATCTGCCATGAAGAGGGACCTCGGGGAGAATGCCATCGACAGGTTCCTGGCCTCCGAGGAAAGCTTCGAGCGGGACAGAGATATATTTGACCAGGCTGTCTCCGACCTCAAGGCCATGCTCGGGAGTATCTATCCGGAGTCTGACTTCTCTCAATTCGATGCGGAGGTCTCCAAAGCTCAAAGGGAGAGGGTCCGCCCTGAATCGGATCCGGTAGAGGACCTGTCTTTGAGATTCAACGAAGTTAAGCTATCGGAGGGTGGGCCTTCGAAAATCTCAACCGATGATGAACGGTTCACAGAACTCCCGGGAGAAGATGGGGACTCCGCAAAGAAGTGATGGGCCTCCCCTAGCTTGCCAAGAAAATGAAGCCTTTTTTTCAGTTTACCTAACCCTCCGGGGAATGTCCCGGGGGTATGTTATAATTTTGTTGATAGTGTTTTTTTTTTTTTTTTTTTTTTTTTTGTAAAAAAGAATATTTTGAACTTTATTTTTTGGTAATTTATATATGAAGTAGTTTGTTTTGGATGTTTCTTCTTTGTTTATATGCAAGTATATTGTCCTTCTGGGGGCTCAATGTTCGCCCCCCCCAATGTACTTATCCCTTTTATTCAATCTTGTCGTACTTAAGTGTAGTTATTATTTCGGGGGAAATCACCCTTCCGGAGAGAGAGCCTTGTTACCTCGTGAAAAGAGGTTTTCCTTTTCTCGGAGGACGTTTAGTTGCTCCACGAAAAGAGACTTCCTATCTCCCGGAGGAGTTTAGTTTGCTCCATGTGAGGAGACTTCCTGTCTCCCGGAGGAGTTTAAACAATATAGAAACGATACGTAGCCTGTACATTAGTGGGAAAAAGGGATCACCCTTGGTTACAGATTTACATTGTGAATAAAACAACATCACTCCGATCACTGGTAATACTTTTTGAGATGGTCGGCATTCCATGGATTTCTGAGGGGAACTCCTTCCTCTGTTTTGAGTTTGTATGCCCCATTCATAGATGCCGAATCTATGATGTAGGGTCCCTTCCAACTATCTCTGAGGCAACCGGAGGAAGGCTTTCTTGTGCTCGGGATGACCTTCTTTAACACTAGATCACCGGGGAGAATCTCCGAGCTCGGACCTTTGCATTATAGTATTTAGTGATTTTGCTCTAGTGATAGGCTGTCCTAATTCGTGCTTGATCCCTCATCTCCTCGATCTCTTCGATCTCTTCGAGGCTCCCCCGTAGTTCCTCCTCGTTATCCCCGGGGTTGTAACATGCTACTCTTCTCGTGGGTATCTGAAGCTCCGTAGGGATGACCGCTTCCGATCCGAAGGACAACGAATAAGGTGTCTCACCAGTTGCCGCGGTGGGGTTTGTTCGGATGGCCCATAGGACTTCTAGAAGTTTCTCCACCCAGCCACCCTTCTTTGCTTGCAACTTCCTCTTTAGGAGGTTTTTGATAATTTTGTTCACGGCTTCCACCTGTCCGTTACACTGGGGGTGCGAAGGGGATGAAAAGTTTAGCTTGATTTTGAAGTCCGAACATACCTCCCAGAAGTTTGAGTTGTCGAACTGAGTGCCATGGTCAGCAATAATGGTATTTGGTACTCTGAATCTATAAATGACAGAGGTTTTGATGAAGTTGGTGGTGTTAGCTTCGGTGATGTGCTTGAGAGCCTCCGCTTCTACCCACTTGGTGAAATAGTCGACAGCGACGACCACATATCTTTTATCGGAAGTACCTCTCGGTAGTGGCTCTATTATGTCGACACCGATTTTGGAAAAAGGCCAGGGTGATGCCATCGGAGTGATCGACTCCGCGTGTAAGTGGGGTACCGGTGCTGTTCTCTGGCATCGATCACTTGCTCTAGAGAATCCTTTCGAGTCTTTAAAGAGGGTAGGCCAATAGTATCCTTGTCGAGCAATCTGGTGTCCTAGGTTCACACCGGCGGAGTGGCTGCCGCAAATTCCCCCATGTACTTCCAGAAGGATGAAAGAGGTCTAAGGTGGTGCGACACAACGGAGATATGGTAGCGAATAACCTCTTTGGTAAAAGGGCTCCATTGATAAGCAAATATCTAGGGGCTTGCCTCCTGATTTTCAGTGAAGCAGCCCTCTCGGTTGGTAGTGTTCTGTCTTGTAAGAACCTCACTATCGGGCTCATCCATGATTCAGACTCCGAGTTGTTTTCGGGTATCAAGACATGGGTGGATGACTCCTCGGTGACACTTTGTTGTGGAATGGTGTATACCGTGATGGTTCTCGGTAACTTGGCCTTGGTGGTTGATGCGAGTTTGGCGAGCGTATCCGCGTGAGCGTTGTGATCTCTCGATATCCTGAGGATATTACATCGGAGGAACGTTGCAACAAGTTTCTTCACCTCTTTTAGGTACTTGCTCATTTCGGCGTCTCTGGCTTGGTAATCCTCGTTGACCTGATTGACCACTAACTGTGAGTTGCTGTATACCACCGCGCATTCTGCCCCCATGTTATGAAGTATTTTTAGGCCGGTGGTCAATGCTTCGTATTCGGCTACATTATTGGTTGCTCTGAATCCGAATCGAAGTGCAACCTGCGTGACACATCCGTCGGGGGTCTTTATCACTATCCCTGCACCACTACCGTGCCGATTAGAGGAACCGTCTACATACATCTCCCAGAGGTTCAAAACTTCGGTGGTTGTAGACATCACATCCGGATCTGAGAACTTGGCTAGGAAGTCTGCTATAATTTGCCCCTTGACTGCAGGTCGGGGTCGAAAGTTGACTTCAAATTCGCTAAGTTCAATTGCCCACTTGATAAGCCTCCCGGCGGAGTCGGGTTTCTGGAGAACTTGTCGTAGTGGGTGGTTAGTCAAAACGGTAATAGGATGAGACTGGAAGTAAGGTCGAAGTTTCCTAGCTACAACCATCAGGCAGAGGGCCAACTTCTCGATTTCCGGGTATTTGGTTTCCGGGCCAACTTCTTGCTAACATAGTAGACAGGTCTCTGGGATGATCCCTCTTGTCTAACCAGAGCTGAGCTGACTGAGGCCTCCGACACGGCTATATATAGGAAAAGTTCCTCCCCGTTTGTTGGTTTGGATAGCATCGGTGGTCTCTGAAGATAAGTTTTTAATCCTTCCAGGGCTGATTGACACTCCGTGGTCCAACTGAAGTCCCCCTTTGTTTTCAGAGCTTTAAAGAAGGGGAGGCATCTATTCGTGAGCTTAGATATGAAACGGGAGAGGTATACGATCATGCCATTGAGCTTTTGAATATCTTTGGGCTTTCTAGGTGGTCTCACGCTTATCACAGCCTGGATCTTGTCTGGATTGGCTTGGATTCCCCTCTGTTGAACCATGAATCCAAGGAACTTCCCTGAAGCGACTCCGAAGGCACACTTCGCTGGATTCAGATGCATGCGGTACTGCCTAAGTATGGTGAATGTTTCTCGGAGGTCTTGAGCATGTTGGTTCGGAGTGATAGATTTGGTGAGCATATCGTCGACGTATACTTCCATGGTCTTTCCGAGCTGATCGGCAAACATTCGGTTGACCAGTCTCTGATAAGTTGCCCCGATATTTTTCAAACCGAAAGGCATCACTCGGTAGCAGTAGACTCCCTGATCGGTAATGAATGCCGTCTTGGGTTCGACCTCTGTATTCATGCAAATCTGATTATACCCGGAATATGCATCCATGAAGCTAAGAAGGGCGTGTCCAAATGTCAAGTCCACGAGCTGATCTATTTTCGGGAGGGGGAAGCTGTCCTTAGGGCAGGCTCTATTAAGGTCTGTGAAATCAACGCACATTCTCCACCTCCCGTCTTTTTTCTTGACTAAGACGACATTCGAAAGTCATTCATTATAGTCTATGTCGCGGACGAAACCTGCTTTAATCAACTTATCTATCTCGGTGGTTATTGCCTGGTACCTTTCGGTATTAAAAGACCTTCGCTTTTGGGAGACCGGTTTGAAGGTAGGGTTCACTACTAAGGAGTGGGATATGACGGTTGGGTCGATTCCGGGCATGTCAGAGTGGGACCATGCAAATATATCGGAGAACTCCAACAAGAGCTTCACCAGTTCATCTCGGATGCTTGTGGGTAAATCGGAACCTACCAGAACTGTTTTCTCGGGATCTTCCAGGCAGAGGATTACTCTGGTTAAAGTTTCGGTGGGATTCCCCATTGGTGCCGAGCTAATCTATCGGGGGTCCAAACTTGTGATTGTGATCTCGTCTCCCGGTAGTTCCTCGGAATCATCCTTCCCTTCATTGCTGAAGTAAGTTCGACCTTTCGGTTTCCTTGATCGAGGCACACGGCTCGGTCCGGGTGAGTCCGTTGCAATGTTGGATACTGTCAACACGGGATTGGAGCCAATCTGGATGCATCTTTTGTATTCTTCTTGATCAGCACAAGATTCTCCGGGACCGTTATCGGTAGGGAATTTCATCTTTAGCGAGTAGACACTGGTTGCTGCTCTCAGGGCGTATAGCGTCGGTCTTCCGATCAGGAGGTTGAACGGGAATGGTATGTCGACCACTTGAAAGCTGACCCAGACAGTCCGTATACACGGTCTCGTCCCAAATCAGACCGGCAGCTCAATCTTCTCGATTGGTCTAGTTCGATGTCCTCCGATGCCTCTGATACAATACTGGGAGGCTTGAAGTTGCTGCTGCGTATAACCCAGTTTTTGTAACGGATCCCAGTGAATTATGTCTAATGAGCTTCCATGATTAATTAACGTTCTCTTTACGGTCCTGTTCCCGATCTTGACCGATATGACGAGAGCATCATAGTGAGGATAGCGGACTCCTTTTGAATCATCGGGAGAGAACGAGATGGGTCCCCAGATGCCGGGAGGGTCCTCTAGGGTTGACGTGAGGCATACGGGAGTCGTGGTTCCTTGTCCCGAGGACGTGGGAAGGTCTCCGGAGAGTGACTCCGAAAAAATGAAGTTTATCGGCTCCTCATCGTCGTCTGAGTTATGGTCGAAGCGGGACCTTCCTCTTGGGGGAACTTTCTTCCCGGAAGTGGTTGCAACAACGTCTCCCTGCTTCAGACATTCCCGCAACTTCCCATTCCGAATTAGTTCCTCTACCTAATCCCGAAGAGCAATGCAATTCCTTGTTTCGTGACCGTGATCCTGGTGGAACTTACAGTTTAGCTTCCTGCTTCGCTTATCTGGTGGTGCTCGCATTGGTTCAGGTGTGCGGAGTAGACCGCTCTTGCCTGCGATCTCGAATACTTTGTCCATTGGATACTTCAGAGGGGTGTATTTTTTAAACCTCCCCCTAGGCGGAGGTGGTGTGGGAGCGTCGTGACTTCCGGTATTGATTGGTTTGAAGATCTGATGTTCCCTTTCCCTGTCTGAATACGGCTTTGTCCATCTTCTTGATTGCCCGGGTGGCTTTGTGGACCCCGAGGTCAACTCCTCAGACTTAGTCTGGGTGATATCTTCCGTTGTGGCGTACTTCTCGGCTCTTTTCATGAGCTCCCGATATGTCGATGGGCCTCGCTTGGAAAGGGACCAACTCAGCCTTCCTTGAAGGAGACCCTGTGAGAATGCCATCATAGCTCCCACCTCATTAAAGCCTTGGACTTGCCTTGTGGCCTCATCGAATCTCTTCATGTACTCCCGGGTTGACTCGGTATCTGTCTGTCTGACTGAGTTCAAGTGGACCATGTTTCTACGTCTTCTCCGGCCTGAAGCAAAACTGCTCCGGAATTCCTTCGAGAGCTCGTGAATGGAGGATATGCTTTGCCTTTTAAGATTGCCATACCATGTCCTCGCATCTCCGGAAAGGGTTAAGGGTAAGATTCGGCACTTTACCGCGTCGGAGGCAGTTTGCATATTCATCCAATCCAGATAAGTATCTAGGTGATCCTCAGGGTCCCCTGTTCCGAAAAATCCGCACATATCCTTCCGAGGGAGCTTGATGCTGTCCGGTACTGTCACGGAGGTGATGTTTTCTGAAAAGGGACTCTCCCGATTAGTAGTATGACGGTGGTGGCTGAAGTGCATTTGTTCTTGAATATCCGCTAACTGTTCTTGAAGGGCACGGAAGGCCTCCTCTCTGGCTAACGTATTCCGAGCCGTTTCCCTGTCGGGATAGTCTGATCTTCCTTCTTGTTGCATGCGCCGTGTTCTTTGTGGTACCTCATCTTGGATGATACCGTCTCTCTCCTCTCGGCTTCTTGTCGTCCATGTGGTCCTATTAGGAATATCTTCCCCTGGGTTATCCTCTTGAATTTGTACTGTTCGCTGAGGCCTGGCTATCCTATCTCTCGAAGGGTCTACGTTTGTCCGAGAGTCTGCCTCATCAGAATCCCTTTGGACTCCTCCGCCGTCTACCACGTTGACCACCCTGGTTACGTTCTGGGCGAGTGCGTCTATTCTACTAGCGATGCCTCGCATTGCTGGATCCCCCTGCGGTGGGAAAAACTGTTGCGTTTGCGGGGGGACGTACATTGCTGGCGGATAATGCGACGGGGAGGCGCTTGAGCATAATATGGATGAGGAGGCGCCTGTGGGTAATACTGAGGGTAACCTTGGTATCCTGGATGATGCATCTGAGGTGCATAGGGGATCTGATACGGGTAGTACCCGGGGTTCTACTGCTGCCGATACTGGTCACCGGTCGGGTTCAGTGGGTTTTGTGGTACGGTCGCTCCTTCGGATCTCGAATAGCATTGCTGCGACGGTGGTGGCATCTGGTGTTCTTGATCTCCGGGTTGCCTCAATCCGAGATCTACGCTAGGGTATTGATTCATTTCTTCCGCGGAGGTGCTGGATTTTCCTAGTTCCCCCTCCTTCTAGCGCCAATTGTTTGATGTAAAAATGTGCTTCAGATGCTCTTATCAACTTGAAAGGACCGACAAGGGAAGGCAATATGAATAGTCGATGATTCTTCTATCAAGAGTTATTAAATGAGATTCGGTATCAGATCTCTTTATATGGAACACACTTCTTTTAGTTTCCTTTCTCCTTAGTTCTCTAAAAAAATCTGATCCCTTTATCAGTTTATAATTGGGGTTTATATAGTTTCCCTTGCGACAGGTGGTTTGGATATTTTGTTTCCTCGTCACTTCGTCATTAATGATCGAGGCGGTTCACCCCCAGAACCCTTCGATACCGTCATCGGTGGACGACGTCCCTCAGTAGGGGTTGCCGGAAAAGAGAGGTATCCGAGAGGCCTTCGGTGTCTAACGTGAATCTCCGAGACCTTATATCCGATAGTGTTTTGGAAGAATAAATCCGTAACTAACATATATATATATATCTTTTCTTTTTCAATTAATAATATATACTTTTAACATTTTTCTTTAATTTTTAATGTTTGAAAGGTCAAAAATACCCTTATTTGTGATAGACAAACTTGGTCAACAGTTAAGTTTAACCCAATTTGACTAACGACATGTGGTGTGAGTATCAATTTTTGATTGAAAAGACCGGACTTAGGTAATTCAAATCCGATCAGATTTAATTTATAACATTAGGGTTTTTTTTTTTTTTTTTTTTTTGAAGTATTACACTATTATATAAATTCAAGGTTTTTTTTTTAGGGGGACGACCAAATCCATAACCTCATGATACAAGTATGAGGGATTTATAACCGGACCAACCTCATCTCGTCAATTTACTTCATTAGTTAAAAACCACAAACTTGTTAAAAACATCAACATGATTATATAACTTTTCCACGGCAATTAAGGTGATTGAAATATAAGAGGTAATTAGCACCTTATAAGAATCATAACTAAAATAGATATATCTCAAAACATTTATTTATTTTAAACTCATAATAGTAACACTAACCAAAACAAACTAGCAATAGTAGCTACACAACATTTTAAAAACTAAAAATATATATTCTACTTCGTCATTTCTAGCCATTAAAAAGTTAAAATCATTTTATTATATAATTTTGATATAAAATGATATTTGGTAAAATTTTCAAAAGTAATTAATTGATAATCTGATAATATTTGACAGTGATTTTTAGAAGTAGGTGGAGGGTTATTTTTTAAAAGTGATTATGGGCTAATCTATTTCAACATTTAATGAATATTTTAAAATATCATTATTATCCTTATGAAATCAAGTTAAAATCATTTATATACCTTATTTCATCTTAAAATTAAATATTATACTTAAATATTGATTTGATTTATAAAATCTTTAAAAAAAAAAAAAATTATTGTTCTTATGAATTTTTTTTTCTAATTTAAATATTCAACTTAAATATTGATTTAATATACATTTATGAAAAAAAAAAAAAAGTATGGTTCTAAAATAATGTATATTTTAGTAATTATAACTGATTTCAATACTTTTGAAATAAAATTGTTAAACATATATATATTGTTTTTGAATTATACAGTAGTTTTAAAAATACAATTAACTAAATATCTACTGATTATTCTTTCAGTACAATTAAGGGGTAATTACCCTGGTGGCCATCGACTTTTGCCACCGTCATCAAAATGGCCACCAGATGGGGAAATAGATGGAAAGTGGCCATTTTTGGCAAACATTGTTACACTAATGGTCATTCCATCAATTTCCATCCAATTCCGGCCATCAATTGAATGGCATTTTAGTAAATAAAGGGATGACATTAATTTATTTTTTGAGAAGATTAAGGCTACAAAATCTAAAAATTCTAAAAAACATATTTGAGATAAGTTGAAAATATATATATATATATATTTTTTTTTCTTTTTTGAGAAGATTAAGACTACAAAATCTAAAAATTCTAAAAAAAGCATATTTGAGATAAGTTGAAAAGAAATATATATACATATATATATATTGAGAAGATTAAGGCTATAAAATCTAAAAATTCTAAAAAACATACTTGAGATAAATTGAAAAGAAATATATATACATATATTTTTTCTTTTTTGAGAAGATTAAGGCTATAAAATCTAAAAATTCTAAAAAACATATTTGAGATAAGTTGAAAAGAAATATATATATATTTTTTCTTTATATATATATATATATATATTCTTTATATATATGTATATATGTATATTTTTCTTTTTTGAGAAGATTAAGGCTACAAAATTTAAAAATTCTAAAAAACATATTTCAGATATGTTGAAAAGAAATATATATATATATATATATTCATTTTTGAAAAGATTAAGGTTACAAAATCTAAAAATTCTAAAAAATATATTTGAGATAATTTGAAAAGATATATATATACACACACATTTATATATATATATATATATATGTTTGAGATATGTTATATGTATATATACACACTAAATATAATTATTTGTTTCAAAAACAAAAGAAAAAATTGATTTCCAAAAAAATCTAAAATAAATTAATGTCATCCTTATATTTACTAAAATGCCACTTATTGGATGAAATTGGATGAAATTTGATGGAATGGTCATTAGTGTAACAATGTTTGCCAAAAATGGTCACTTTCCATCAATTTCCCCATCTGATGACTATTTTGATAATGGTTGCAAAAATCGATAGCCACCAGGGTAATTACCCCTACAATTAATTACAACAATACCAAACTGACCCTTTATTGGTAAAAACAAAATATCTATATTATAGAATCCACGTTGTCTTGTTTCTTCTTTTAGCTTAAGTGATATGCAATAATGCATTTCTTCTATTATATTTGTAATGGGAGGGGTCGTTGATTGGGATGCCACTTAGAGAGAAAAATAAGTTGTTTAATATTATTATTTTATGAGTAATACAGTACTAGGTATCCTATTTTCATATCCCAGATAGTGATGTAGCTATTGGATTCGTATGACATGTGAATTATGTGAATTAAATAATTATTAATACATATCAAATCACAAATTGATACATTATTGGTTAAGACCAATGTGAGATACTATCATTATTCTCACCATCTCATGTAACGATATGTAATAAATAATAGAGATGAGTACATTTCATAATTCATATAATTGAAAAGTCAGATGGAACATGGAATTTACTTAGACTGTGGGTGTTGTTGGAGTATTCAACGCCGAGAATAAACGAAACCTACTCTCTGTTCCCAGTTGGCATTTTAGATTATATATATTACCATATACAGTAGAAACTGTACGACCAATTAAGAATTAATTACCAGCTCACACACAGCCGTAAAATCACTGTTTGACTCCTTTTTTGTTTTCATTACATTTTACGAGAGATTCTCATTTCTCTCCTCTGCATTTTCACTCTTTTGACATGCTAGCTTGTTTCTCTTATTACAAAGTGAAGTGGTTTGACCAGCACAGTTTATTATATTATATTCTATCATTCCGGTAAATAAGTAATTAATTATAGTTTATGAGACGAGACATATTGAGATTAAAACTGCTCAAATACTCAAATCAAAATTTAAATATTTGCAAATCTGAACAGTCAAATATGGACGTGGAAACGGTCAAAAGCCATCTGCGACCGGTGGTGGGGTTGTAGTTAGGTGGGATGGATTGGGAGAGAATCATATGCCTGTTTTTATACTTTTTTGGGGGGAGCTTAATAAGAGAGCACACAAGAAACCACACCTACTGTGAGAGCAGATATGTTTCGACCGTGTCCCAGGAACGTAGCTCAGTTGGTAGATGGACGAGTTTGAGATTTAAGTAAATGACTCCCAAATTAACAGTTCAAATCCTACCAATGGTAAAAAACTTAAAAAAAAAAAAAAAAAAAAACTATAATTTAACGTAGATTTATTTACCAAAATAGTTTATAAAAAATGATAGATAATATAATATTTTTTGAATAATTAATATAATATTATTGTTTTATATTATACTTCACAAGTGGATTTTTTTTTTTATTGATAATATCTATTTATTCGGGACTAGGTATTTATTTGAAAGTTTTCGCTATTTGTAGGATTCGAGGCGTTAATCTGGGAGTCATATACTCAAACTCCAAACTCGTCCACATATCAACTGAGCTACACCCATGTTGACTACACAAGTGGATTATT
This sequence comes from Acer campestre, assembly GCA_954870605.1. NCBI lineage: Eukaryota > Viridiplantae > Streptophyta > Magnoliopsida > Sapindales > Sapindaceae > Acer > Acer campestre. Next base: position 12,115 of record CATOZR010000203.1, read on the forward strand.
TAAATGGTTACAAATATGCTCACAATAACGGCACAATTTCGATTATTAGTATACACAAGTCACAACATACAATATGTTATCCTATTTCTCCAAATAAAATAGAAAAAGCCCAGAAAATAAAAGTGAGACTACTGTGAGAGCGTCTCACCGTCAAAAGTCTTCCTTGACAGGTCACAGCGCATATTAGATGGTGGGCATTGGGCAATAAGTGGTGGGGTACGGTCTTACCGTAGGCATTTACATGTGAAAAGTATTTTTCGTTTCTGATCGTGCGAGTATGTATCTCCCGAGTCCCGATCGTTACCGGTACCTTTCATATTATGCAAGTAGATATACATCACAATTGTGATAGTAGATCGGCTCGGTCCGCTGGAACAATGGTTGATCACGACAAATTTTGATAAATACATCCACGGGTGTTGTCACATTTTCAAAAAATAAAATAAAAAAATTTTCCTTCACGCCTTATCATTATTTCTCTTGTTAATTACTCTACCAAACTTTTTTCAAAAAAAAAAAATTACTCTACCAAACTAGGCCCCACGCAAACACACCATCCACGTTACATTACATAAAGCACAAAACACTACACAAATCTCTCTCTCTCTCTCTCTACTGCGCCGTTTTTCCTTCAAAATGACTTCTCTCTCTTAACCCTAAACGGCTAAACTGCTCTCTTCAGTTCCCACACTCTCCGGTTCCTACAATGGAAAACTACTCCTACTCTTCCTACCCGGACTCCGGCGACTCCTCGCCGCGTTCTCGCGAAATCGACAGCGAGAATCAGTCATGGGATGAGCCTCTCGCCAACTACAAGGTCAAGTTCATGTGCAGTTACGGCGGCAAAATTCAGCCCAGACAACACGATAACCAGCTCGCTTACGTCGGCGGTGATACCAAAATCTTGGCCATTGATCGGAATATCAAGTTTAATGCTATCATGAACAAACTCTCCGCTCTCTACGGTGATGACAACGTCTGCTTCAAGTATCAGCTCCCCGGGGAAGACCTTGACGCCTTGATTTCGGTCACCAATGACGAGGATCTCGAGCATATGATGTTGGAGTACGATCGGCTGTATCGTGCCTCCACCAAACCGGCCAGATTGAGACTGTTTTTGTTCCCGCTGAATCCGAAAATATCGGCGGTTTTTGCAGCTGTTGAGTCGAAATCCGAGCGCCAGTGGTTCGTCGACGCGTTGAATTCGGTCCAGATCCAAACTCTGGACGGTTCTTCACCTCCAGCAGCCGCTGTTTCTGCGGCGAATCCGGACTTTTTGTTCGGATTGGATAAGCCTAAACTGCCGGAAGCAGTGACGTCGCCGAAGATTCCGGAAGTAGTCGGGAAGGATGTGACGGCTGGATCCGATTGCGGATCAGAGGATCGCCACATCATCTCCGATCATGTGGCGGAGATCCAGAGACAAGAATTGCAGAGATTGAACATTAGTGGTGTTAGTGCTCAAGACCAAATTAACCAAAATGCTAGGGCTAGTTACGTTGGACAGAACATTGTTGTAGATAAGATTGCGCCGCCGCCTGGTCAGCTCCCGATGCCAATGCAAATGACGATGCCTCCATCGTATTTAACGGAGCGGAATATGACGGCGGGAAGTTATCAAACGGAGCAGCCGGTTTATTTCATGTCAGCTGCCCCATCAGCTGGCATGTATTCGGCTCCAGCATTGCGGCAAATGACCGGACCTGGTGGCCAAGCATATTATGGAATGCAGAGGGTTGTGACGGAGCAGCCAATGTACAATATGGTGTCGGCACCGGCACCGGCACCAGCTTCCATACAGCAGCAGCAGCAGCAGCAACTTAAAGTTGGGGGTTATAATGAAGGGATTGGAATGATGCAGCAACAGCAGCAGCAACAACTTCAGGTGGGATATGATGGTGCAGGGAGGCAAGTGTACTACACCACGGCAGTGCCGCCGGCACAGGGAGGGATGATGGGGCAGTACCAGGCGGTGGCGATGGATGGGAGGCAAGGTGGTGGTGGAGCGTTGAATCAGGAAGGTAAGGTTGTGGTCAATAGCATGGCTCCCCAAACTAGTTCTGTGTGATTTCAGTCATTAAATTATTAATTGTTAAATAATAATAAAAAATGAAAGATTTATATAGGTTTTGGTAAATGTTTCATTTGTTATGTTGTTTGTTTGACATTATTTGCTGTATAAATGATTGTTTAAAAATTGTAAATTGGATAATCATTTTGATTAGTTTATTCCAAATTGGAGGTTTGTTAACTCTGTTGCAAGCATAGCAAACACATGCTGCTCCCAAATTCTGCAAGGGAGAGACTTTGATGGATGTATCATGTGTCATTGTTTAATTGTTTTTTCTTTTATAAGCTGACACCATTACCAGTCACTGTCTAGACCCGACGAGATTTATTAAGCTCTACAAGCTTATTATTTTAGTAAATTAGAAAGAGGCTGCCTGGGATTTGGATAGCGAATTAGCGATTGCATGCTTTTCCCACTATGTCTTGAATATTTGTGATATTTGCACATGCTTAGGAATGCCTTTGGAAAACTTTCTGGGGTTATTTTGAAGTTTCTCATTCTTTAGTGTCTATGGAAAACATCAGTTGCTGACTTGTTTTGATATTCCATTTTAGTGGTCAAGTAAAAGAAATTTATCGTGGAAGTAGGACATATTGTTTTATTATATTGAGTGATTAATCCAATGGAAGCAAGTAATTTATTTAGCTATTCTTGCTTATAATAATAATACTAAAAGCTTCTTTGTATTATAATAATCTTATGCTGCAACTGCCTCATTTGTTGCTTCTGCTCTACATCCACCACCACCACAGTTGCTACAGCTACTACAGCCACCATATCCACCACAGGGACCATAGCAACCACTACTCTTCACCATTTTTTCATCCTCATAGTTTCCAACACATTCTTCTGCTTCTGCACCACATCTACCACCACAGTTGCTACAACTACCACAGCTGCTACAGCCACCATGTCCACCACAAGAACCAAAGCAACCACTACTCTTCACCATTTTTTCATGGTCATAGTCTCCTACACATCCACCACCACCACAGTTGCCACAGCTACTACAACCACCATGTCCACCACAAGAACTATAGCAACCACTACTCTTCATCATTTTTTCATCCTCATAGTTTCCTTTTTTATTACGATCCTCCGCAAGCTCACCTATTCCATTTACAGTACCACCGAAGCCCATCTCTCTCAATGATCCATCAGAGGAAAGTATAAAAGCCAATAAAATTCCAGGAAGCAGCAGCCACTTCTCATTGACCTGGTCATCATAAAGTGTTAAAATGTAGTTAAGTGTCATTGTATTATTCTAAATAGTTTTTGTTCAACAAAATGATATACCTTAAGAGAGCCGGACTTCAAGTTCAGCAAAGCCACGGCTTTCCCATGAAGATTCTCCACAGAAAATTCAACAGCCGTCATTAAGTTGTGTTCAACTTTCTGATTCTCACAGTTGTTTAATTCAAACTCCAGTTTTCTACCAGGAAAAATAATCACCTGCAGCAAAATAGAAAAAATTATTTGAAATCCAAAACCTACACAGCATCTAGCAAAACTTCCAGGAATTTGCAAATATATAAAATTATCCCAGGGTTGGTCTCTATGCTCACCTTTCGGCTACCTGTGAGCTCATAGATGTCCTCTGTTTCACTAAATTTGTTTTGAAGCTGAAACAACCAGTTAGAGTTCACCAATGACCACCCTGCTCCTGAAAACTCTGCTAGCACACATGTTTCACCAGATGGAGTAATGCCAATCACTTCCTTTCTTGCAAGGCAAGTCTTTGTTTCCTCTGCATATGTTAAATCCCTGCGTTATGGAGCAAAGAATCAGAAAAGTGAATGCAAAACTATTGCAATTGCTGTGATTCTGAAATTTAAAGAAATTCTTAAAAATGAAGCGCTGGTGTCTGTTGCTTGTCCAGGTTTCATGTTTTGAGTTTTCTTCACCTCATCTGAATCTTGATGACCTCATTTCCAGCTTCATCAACAACGTACGTCCAACCCTTAGCTTGCCGAAACCTTTCAGGTGGTGCCAGTTGTAGCACATATGGTGCTGGAATTGGCGAAGTGAAAGAGAGGGCGATATGCAAATCAATAGGTTTCGAACAAACAACACCAGAATTTGGCACCAACTGGAACCACTTCTCTATCCAGAGTTCAGAACCTGAGTTCATGAAATCCTGTAGAGGGATCGAGACTGTCCCCAACAACTCCGTTTTTGAAGGTGAATATGACACAAGTTCAAAGACAAGCTCTCCTGTAGGTTCACATGAGAAAAGAGCAACCTCTTTCCTCCCCGTCTCAGACGAAATGCTTAATTTCCTTTTTGCATTGAAGATGGGATCTGACTGTTTCTTACTACATGTGACAAAGAGGCTCTCTCTGTGTCCAGCTGATAAGTTTTTCACCGCTACAATCTCCGCCATTACCTGAATCAGTAAACGCCTTTCACGGGTTAGATGCTTGAAATAAACTGTAAATCACAGTAAAGGATGCCTGAGACTACCTCTACAAACATTTTCTCTGGAAGCTTAATCATATCATCATAGTCATTAGATGAAACTACTTTTCTGCTCACGTTACCGAGTTGGCTCAGATTGATTGTTAGAGGAGATGGAACATTGCCTCTGTACATTGCCCCTGCCCTCCAGTACTTAAAACCAAATGTCTCTTCCCACTGCTTGGTGGTATCACAGTACCCGGTATCGAGTTTCTTACCTTTGGTTCTATCAGAATCTGTATCATCATGCTCCAACACTTTGCCTAGTAGTGTCACTAGATCTTTACTGTAAGAAACAGGCTGCAGTTGATGAGAGTGCCAGATTAGGTCTATATCGTAAGTCGGAACACAGAATCGCCTAATGCCCCTCTCCTTGTTCGTCCTGATTAAATGTAGAAACCCTTTGTATCTGGCCAGAGCTCCTTCAAGAAAGAGATCATCTTTCATGTGGGGTCTTGACACCTGTCACGTATATTGGTGCCAAAATCAGCTTGTCAAGCCTCATATTTATTAACATTTGCTTTCTTTTGCCAAATTATTTCCTTTGATATTTTCATTACCTGGTAAAAGAAGGAACTTTGCCTTTTGACAGCTGAGTGTAGATCATACTTTGTGGTTTCCGGTGTTCCTGAAGGAATTTCCACAACATTGTCTGCGAATTGGGTGCTCATGTCGAGTTCATATGGTTCATTCGGATACATTTGTTTCCAAATTTCTTCAGTTTGCTTCTTGGAGACACCCTGAACAGAGGACACAACATTCTGATTGCCAAGGATTTTGCCATAAAATTCCTCACAATCAGCCTTGTAGCGCACCTGAAAATAAAAAACAACAATAGATGCCATTAATTAGGCAAGCAAAGCAATCCTAGTTGTGTTGTGTGAGCGAGTTGCGAATCTAGTAGCTTACAGGATTCAGCCTATGACAATGCCAAATCCATTCACAATCAAGAGGCGTGACTAAAGGGTCTTCTGTAACATTAGACTTTGTATACTTTGCTACCAATGGAAGCCAAAAGTTTTTGTACCTGAAATTATCAAATTCTCATGAGTAATTCATTCATACATTGACGCGCACTGTGTACACACACACATATAACTCATTAGACTGTGCACCTGTAAATGGCGCGGTCTAAGATAGGACCATCATAGAGGCAGCGGTTCTTATCGACCTCTGCAAGAAGCCTTAACTGGTGTTTGGCTGCAGCCACCAGGTCTTCACTTATCACAATCTTCTGTGCCTTGTCCCACTCTATTTTTTGCTTCCTCTCCATTCTAAGCATTGAAACAAGAATAAAACTTGTATATCAAAACCTTGTATTTAAACAAATGTATACAGAAATAGAGACTATATATATTGGTGGTACCTACATATAAAGATGAAAACTTTGTTTGAGAGATGATCAAATGTGAACTTTGGCTTAATTTTCCCACTCTTGCTGCACATTTATAGAGTCTGTTTAAACTACCAATTTGTCCTTTGAAAGCGACGTCGTTCAATGAGGGAAAGATCAAAATTTTAGGTTTGATAAAGATGGGAATTATTGGAAAACCATAACAACCCTTGTTTGTTTGTCACGCCTTAAGCACCTGGAGAGATTGGAAAGTTTTTTTAACATCAGAAAGAGAGCATGCATTCAGCATTTATCATTTCCTTGCATCAATTTGCTTGGTTTTGGTATTTCATGAAATGCTTGTGATTGTAAAAGCCTGTTGCCCCATTTCATTCAATGCCTTGGACACACATACCCCACAATCTTAAAAAAACATATTATATATGTTCTCGCGAAGTAGAATGTATCGAGTATACACCTAACAATTTAAATTTTATCATGTGGTATAAAACTCACATATGATTGAAGCACGTTGCATGATGTTATCATATTTAATATATACACGTTAGGTGTTAGATGTATTGTCTTATAGATAAGATGTACTCGACAACAACGAATGGTGTAGGCTTTTCTTATTTTCAAATGTTTTCAAGCAAGATTGGGTGGAGAATGTCTACACATACTAAGACAATACTAGACTTCATGCTAAAACTAAGTTGATAACGCTGATTTCTTAGAGCATCTCCAATGTAAAAGTGGCTTGCATACCGATAATTATTGATATGATAACAATGTCAAGAAACTTGCTTTCTATGCGGCATAAAAATAGACTTGATAGATAATTAACTCAAAATTTGGTCTTCAGCGCTTTCGTCTAAAACACAGTTTTTTTAATAACATGTCCATCTTTTTTTTTTTTTTTTTTTTTTTTTTTTCTTACCAAAAATATATGAAAAATTAATGTCAGTTTTAAATGTTTGCTGAGTCGACCTAAAAAATAGTTGTGCAACAGACCGTTTGAAAGTATATAGTCATACTGATAATGTCTAATATTTTTTTTACCAGGTCAGCTTAAGGTTGAATATGCAGGGCTGTATTGGAGACACAATTATTAACATAATGTCTATTTATCCTACGTGATATCTTTTTTTTTTTTTCACAAATCACGCTTGCATTTGAGATGCTCTTAATATCCAACATTTGAAAATTATAAGTGATTTGTGGGCATGATTCAATTATAAACCACAATTTCCTATTTAATTAGGCATATTATACCCCTAATTAGGGGTTAAAAGTTGAAACCTAGGCAAGTTGTACTTTAGTCAAAGATTGGAAAGTTAAGTGGGCCTGTTACTCCTGCACTACTACGCTTATGAGAGAGACAGATAGATAATAATTATAGGATTTATTTTCTAATTTTATCTATCTTTCTGATAAGCCTTAAATGGAAATTTATCTTTGACACCTCAACTCCTAATAATTAATTCCATGTTTGATGATGATGCTTATCTTCATTTTCTAACATCACTTTTCATCAAAACTATTGCTTATTTATTTTCACCACTTATGCAAACAGTAGCGCAGCCAAGATTTTGATTTTAGGGGTCGAGATTAAAAAATAAAAAATAAAATAAAAAAAATCCAAATTTATGTAAAACAAATATATTTATATTTGTAAACTAAATTATTAAATATATATATATATAATACCGTTAGTCTCATAAATTAATAAATAAAATAAACACAAGCTTTAAGGATGAAAATGAAATTCATCGTTCTTTAAAATCCGAAAAATCATCTATAATCGAATATATACATATCCATATTTAATTTTTGTAATTGATAATCAATTGTAACATAAAATATATCTACCCAGTAACACGGTTCGATCGTATAATTCTATTGTTGATGGTGAGTTCGACCTCATATTGCAATATAATGAACATTCATATTTGAAACATTTATGTTACATGTCTTACAAAATGAACATATTATAGTAAATAATCTATCACATCCGATATCTCTTAATTGTTAAATGTATTGAGATTTGTGTAGTAGAACTTGACATAATAGATTAGTGATCATGGTTAGTAATCATTAAATACATTATTAAATAGGAACAGTTGAATAATTTCCTCCTAAAACGATTATGGTTATAGATTCATACCGTTGATGTTAGACTTTCTTAAATATATTGATTAGGCCAGACTTTAAAGGATGATAATAATTTTTTTAATTAAAAAATAATAATGGGATGGTTCAGAGTATCATTGTCTATATTACGTACATTATGACAATTTTATACATAAAAAATTTGTAGAAAATATTTTGGTTGGGAAGGGCCGGGAGGCTATGACCTTTGTCGGCCCCGCCTATCTCCTACCCCTGTATGCAAAGCTGGCTATTATTCTTGAATTACAATAAAGATTTCTAAAATCCCCAAATGACCCATCTTTACTGTTGTTCCAAAATCATATGATCATTCACAGCTAATTGATGCCATTAAAATTGTTAAATATATAAGACAATTAACATGAAGCCAAGGATAGGTTACCCGTAACTGCATGCCGGTCTAAACTAGGGGAAATTTTTTTTATTCGTTAGATAAATTATTTATGAGTTAATTATGAGATTATTTAATATAATCAAGCTAAATTCTTTCAAATTGGTACAAACATTTTATAGTACGTTCTATAATGTAAAACACACTAGATTATCTAATAAAATAATTTTATAATTCAAATTTAACTGTTTTCAATACTAATTGTTAAATTATTTTATTTATGTTGATCGTTATATATTTGATCTCCTGTTTTATTAGCACGAATGTACAACTCTCTTACTCTCTCATAGTCCTCATATAGACAATCTCAAAATATTAATTTAATCATCAATATATGTATATATATATATCCTGATACTGGTCAGTGCGCACTGATATAACTTAGGGCTTGTTTGGTACGCTGTATTGTTTTGTATTGGATTGTATTGGACTGTATTGAATTGGATTGTATTGTATTGGACTGTATTATTCTTATACAATCATGCGTTTGGTGATATTTTGTATTAGATTGTATTATGCTGTATTAACTAATACAACCTTCTATTCTGTATTAGATAATACGATATCCACCGTATTAGACCAATTAAAATGTATTAGCTAATACAATACAGTAAACAGTGCAAAATAAACCAAACATTGTATTGTATTATTCTAATACATTTTAAACTCCTAATACAATACAGTGCGGCGCACTAAACGAGCCCTTATATCAATACGTTGCATGTGAGTCATTGATTATAGAGAAACATTGACAAATGCATATACACTGACTTATATAAGTTATATCAGTGCACATTGACTTGAAAATATATATATTACAAAAAAAATTGGGTGACCTAATTTTTTTTTCTTTATTGTCATTTATTTTTATTTTTATTTTATAAGTTTGTACAAAATACAAAATAAATTAGACTTCTAACATTTTTTATTTCTTTTAACTAGATTTATATGTTATTATTCTATTAAAGCTTTTATGTTTTATTAAGTTTCATTTATCAAAATATTAAATATGCTTAGTCCACCCATAGAAAAAATCTTGTATACACCACCGCATGAAGCACACATTTTCTTAGTTGTTGATATGATACACAAAGCACTTAGAATGGCAGCTAGTGAGTCATATTCCAATTTGGATTCTGCAACATTCCTAGTTAGCTTTCACATCTGTATCAACAATTGCTTAAATGGCCGTGATCTCTTTTAAGATTTATGGAGTCATGCATGCGTATGCTGAGATTGCAAAACTGTAGACCGGAGAATGGTGATCACCGATCAGTAATCGTACCACAAAATAGAAAAGACAAAATAAAAAATAAAAAAAATCTAAATGACGTGTCACCAATAAAGAAAAAAATCTTAATAGAGTCAATAATATACTAAACATGTTTATTTGTCAACTGATTGCTTATATTTTTTTAATTTAATGTCATCCCACTTAACCAAATCCCTCCAAATTAAAAGGACCCCAATCAAACTCTCTTTTTCACTTTTCTTTACACATATTCCAAAAAAAAAAAAAAAAAAAAAAAAAACATGTTTGATCTACATTTGACCAACTTAGTTCATCATCAATTTTAATCTCTGTTTTTACAAATATTATACTATGTACAGTTGAGCAACTGCATCAATCAAATCCCCAATTTTAATATCATTTTTACAGTGAAATGAAAAAAAAAAAAACATATGTAAAGCTATCGAATTCATCACTGTATTTTTTATTTTCTTATTAAAAAAAATAAAAATAGAAACTCATAGAGAAGAAAGAAATGTTTTAAAAAATAAAATAAAAAAATCTCTGTCTGCTTTTGTTTTTCCCAACTATCTTAAATTAAGACCAAACCAAGTTGTCGGAAAAGAATTAAATTAGTGACCAACTAATTGTCTCCACTCTGCTTTAAAGTAGAAGCAGCCTTGAAAAAAAAATATTCTGCTTTATAATTCTTGTATTCTTCACTAATCAAATCTACCGTAAGAGAAGAGAAGAGAAGGAAAAAAAAAAACTCTAAACAAATCTCATCCAACATATATAATTACAATCTTTAGTATTTTATACAAAACTCAAAAAAGGCTTCTTCCCACTAACGCTTGTTGATATGGGCTGTCAATAATGGTGAGATTTGAGCTTCGAAGAAAAAGAAAGTGAATATTAGCTGCAGAGAAGATAAGAGAAGAAAAAGAGAAGCGAAAATGGTGGTCAGAAAAGTTGGCAAATATGAGGTTGGAAGGACAATTGGAGAAGGAACCTTTGCCAAAGTTAAATTCGCGCAAAACACAGAGACCGGTGAGAGCGTTGCCATGAAAGTTCTTGACCGAAGCACAATAATCAAGCACAAAATGGCCGATCAGGTTTGTCTTTTGTCTTTCTACTTGTAAAGTTTCAATTTTTTCAACAAAAAAATTGATTATTTTGGGGTTGTTAATGCTGCAAATGTTTTTATCGAGCTAGATTAGAGTTAAAGATAGCATCATAATTGAGTATCAAATAAAGGGTATTTGAATTTGTTTGTTAATAGGGGTTGCTTTTTTTGTTAGTTGTTATTCAAAGTTAATGATTTTCAGCTTGCTTAGGTTGTAGAGTATGTCAAGAAGTTGTATCAGTGACTTATGATTGAATTGATATAGTGGATTCTCACATAACACATAATGCAAGTGCTATTCTTGGAAATGCTCTATAATCATATGTTGCTTTTAGTACGAAATTCGGTTTGCAGCTACAGAAATTGAGTAGCTAGATCCTTGTGGTATCGATTCACTCTTGAGGACCTTACGCGCTTGAAAGCAACTACAAGAATTGTCCGGATGTGATAGTGGTAACTCTTAATTGGTCACAATCATGTTAAACAGTAATAATTAACACTTTGATCTGATTGGTTCCATCAATATAGTGCTATGAGTTAGAATAATCTTACAATTCCATGGATCCACTTTCTTGATAAGGTATCTTAGATCTTCATTTATGACATTTTAAAATTCTTGTGTATAATCTTAAATTGTGGTCATACTGGATTGGTATGATCTGATTTTTCATTGTTTATTCAGCTTTCTTTCTGATTATCTCTTAAAACGAATTATTTTTTTGTCTACAGATCAAGAGGGAGATATCTATAATGAAGCTTGTTAGACATCCTTATGTTGTTCGTCTGCATGAGGCATGGATCTATATTTGTATTTGGAGTATAATTTCCACGGCAGAAATTTTTCTTTTGCAGTCACTCTACAAGTTTTATGGGGATGAGTTTGTTTTCTCATCTGCCAGTTGGGTTCCTTTCTAAGTTTAAATTGTTTCGCAGGTTATTGCTAGTCGTACTAAGATTTATATAATCTTGGAGTTCATCACAGGCGGTGAATTGTTTGATAAAATTGTGAGTAGTCTAATTTCAGATCCAACAGCTCAAGATGTTACAGTATTGACATTATTGCTTTTGTCCGTGATTAATAAACTGTTGATGTAAACCATGATTATGTAGGTTCAGCATGGACGTCTTAGTGAGGCTGAATCTAGGAGATACTTCCAACAGCTTGTTGACGGTGTAGATTATTGCCACAGTAAAGGTGTCTACCACAGAGATTTGAAGGTGTTCTTCCTGTGGCATCTGGAAAGCTGTTGTGCTTTTTTTTTGTTTCATGTAATTCTCACAATTTTTTTCCTTTTGTGTGCAGCCTGAAAATCTTTTACTTGATTCCCTAGGAAATTTAAAGATATCAGATTTTGGTCTAAGTGCGTTGCCAGAACAAGTAAGATAATTACTACAATAATAACTATTTTTACTAATATCATTGTTAACAGAAATAATAACTTATGGGCTGTTACTTGGTGATTTTATGTGCTTAGGGGGTTAGCCTACTGCGGACAACATGTGGGACTCCGAACTATGTCGCACCTGAGGTAATCGTGGACATAGTAGTTTTTGTGTCTAAATTCAACTTAATGTGAATTACCGATTTTTAAATTGAAGGACGGCTCTTTCTTAATCTTTTCTTTCTTGGCTCTAGGTACTTAGTCACAAGGGTTATAATGGTGCCGTGGCAGATGTATGGTCCTGTGGGGTCATCCTTTATGTTCTGATGGCAGGATATCTTCCATTTGATGAGCTGGATCTAACCACACTATACAGTAAGGCATGGATTTCAATATTTCCTACTTATTTAAGATTAGTAATTTTCTTGGTTGCGTTCCCTAACTTCTTTAATAAATGCTGATTTTCAATAGACACTTTGTTGTATGCTACTAAAAGAAGGAATGTGAAACTTTGTCATATGCTAGCATCCTCCACAATCATTTTCAATGGACACTCTTCCTTGCTGTGGTATTGATCATCATATTCATCCTTAGTTGTTAGTCGAGGAATTAGATAAGCCATGCTAGATTACTTTAATTTTCTGATGTTTGCATAATCAAATTTAAAGTGGGTCGTCACATCGGTGTTAGAAAAAAGTTTAAAGTTGATTGCAATCAACTTATATCAATTATTTTCTGCAGGTTGAGAAAGCTGAGTTCTCTTGCCCATCTTGGTTTCCGGTGGGAGCAAAATCTTTAATTTACAGAATTTTAGACCCAAACCCTGAAACAGTAAGTATCAGATCTCTGACTAATTGACTATTGCTTGTATAGTTGTATGTATTACATGATGATACTTTGGTTGCACTTTTGATATCATCCTCATTCTTTTCAATGGCTTAAGTGAACCATTTTTTCTAACTCATTGCATTTTTTATTTTTTCGGTAATACAAAATTAAATCAGAGAATTCATGGAACCTTTTTTAATGGCTAAAGATAAGCCACTATTTGATACTCATGATTCTGACTGGACTGGTTCTTGCAACCCTTACTAGATAATGTATTTTTCTGGTTTGAATTTCCTTTGTTTCCTTATAATTCTGATTCCCTGTCCTAGCAGAAAATGATCATGTTTCATATGTGAAGTTGGTGCATAGTTTCCTTCTAGTTGGTATAGCATCATGTATGATATGATAACTCAAAACTGTGATACTATTAAAATGGGAATTCAAACAGCATTAGTCTATTTTCTCTGGTTATGATTATTTCTGAGAAGTTCTCTCTATATTTTCGTTTGTGTATGCAGCGTATTACCATTGAACAAATTAGAGATGATGAGTGGTTTAAGAAGGGCCATGCTCCTGTCAGATTTCCTGAATACGAAGATGTGAACCTGGATGATGTGAATGCCGTTTTTGATGATCCTGAGGTTGGTAAGGCTTTCTCACAGTACAATTTCATTCATAATTGTTCTTGAAAATTAAATCATTTAGTTAAGGCTCTCGGTTTAATAATTTATAACTGTTGAGATTCTCCTGACTCTGGGTGTCACTCTTGATCTTGACCCAAAAAATAGCTTCATTGAGTCTAATTTTATAAATGTCACCCATTAATTTCGGTTCATTATCTTCTAAAATTTCTTGAACTGAAATGGGCTACTATATTTCTAGTCAGTTATCTCTAACACATTACTGCATAGGTTAACAGTGAAAGCACAACCAGTTCATACTCCATAATATAGAAAAGCATCTCTTAGGGATGTCCACTTGAACGTGTAGAAGTGGTGACCTGATCTGGTCCTTTTGTTCAAATTATTTTCTATTCTAATTTCTTAGCATTCTTGTAGGAAGGGCAGGCTACTGGGCAATGTAGTGTTGAGGACATGGGTCCTTTGAATCTCAATGCCTTCGACTTAATAATTTTATCTCAAGGCTTGAATCTTTCATCGTTGTTTGACCGTGGAGAGGTATGAATTCCTCAATGTACTTCTTAACTGAACTCCTTAAATGTACTGATTGAATTACTTCAACTTTTCCGATGCTTGAGCTTTCCTATTCCAGAGATGTATTTCATTGTTATTGACATTAAAAAAAACTGCTTTTGCCTGTCATAGACTAGCGGCTATACTCTTGTATCTTTCTAATTCTTGATATCATTAAGCTGTTGAAATTTGTATTAATGAATGATTATGACGTTTCTAAATCCCAGTTCCTCAAAATCATACCTCAAGTTTATAAAGTTTATGAACAGCTCAACATATGGATGATCTACTTCCATTATGATGTTCGAGTTTCTTACCTTTTTAGTTTTTACGCAGGACTCTGTCAAGCATCAGACACGTTTTGTTTCACAAAAGCCGGCAAAGGTTGTTTTATCAAGCATGGAAGTTGTTGCACAATCAATGGGTTTTAAGACACATATTCGCAATTTTAAGGTAGAGTGTCGCCGTGTTGGGATCACTTGGGATTTGCATACCACACACTACTACAATAATATAAGAGTAACACATTTGTATCTAGTTCCTCTTAAGTTATTATTCTATTTCTTTTTAACATTTACCTCTATATTTATGTATGTAGTACTTACACTTTGAACTGAGAATGATCCTCAGTAGTCTGTCCAGAGTCGTAATAACTGAGATTGTTAATATTTCAGATGAGAGTGGAAGGTCTTGCTGCAAACAAGACAGCACATTTCTCGGTCATCCTGGAAGTAGGTTTCCGAACCCCAACTTTGGACTAGATTTCAGTTTTCCCCATATTTTGGTCTACTGAATTTCATTTTTTTTTTACTAATTTGTTTGCTCGGAAGGTTTTCGAAGTGGCTCCCACGTTTTTTATGGTAGACATTCAGAAAGCAGCTGGAGATGTTGCTGAATACCTCAAGGTCAGTTATATAGCGTTTAGCTATAAATTTATATATTAGATTAGTCATTCTTTGGTTTGGAAGTCCACTATTTTTTACTCCCTTTTTTTTTCGCATGTGGACCGACAAGAGCTAAATGTTAAGTTCATTTGAATTTCATGTTTTTCAAGAAAATGCAAAGGAACTTAGTGTTGAGTTTCTGTTAAATTGTGTCACGAGGCAGTCCAAATATGATTAGAATTTACGAATATCAGGTTGCCTAAGATGATCCTCCACAGACTTGGAAGAAAATTCTCTTTTCCTCCCTAGTTCTCTTTTATTAATTTCGATTAAAAAGGATGAACTTCTCTGTATTTGCAGTTTTACAAGAACTTCTGTGGCAATCTTGAGGATATTATCTGGAAACCGCCTAATGAATCAAGCAGAACAAGGGTCACGGTCACCAAGTCAAAGAATAAAAAGTGTTGATTTGTTTTCCTGCAACACACGTTACCTGAAATCGGATACTCTATGACACTCAGGTCAGGTTGTTCCCAAGCGAGAATTTTGTAACTGATGGTTGCTTTAATTAAGAATTAGCCACTGTTATATAACTTATATGTATCCACACCCACCAACGAGCGTACATTCCGTTTTTGTTTTAGTAATAGCAATGAGATTTCTCAATATTCATATAACATTTTCAGTGTAAGCTAGTGAATTTTTTTTTTGTGTGAATATGATATACTCATACTTGAAAAATATCAGGGTTCAAAGACCAAAACTGAAATCCCCACATGAACAATGTCCATCGACAAATCTATGTAGCCGCTTACTATCTCTAATGATGATTTCCCTACCAGTTACTGATGAAGTAACCTTGATAAAATTGTGACAATCTCGGCACATAGTAGTATTCTTGATAACAAGTATTGGTGCAGCATTTAGTGTGTTCAACATCCCAAATGCTATCGCCAGTTTTTCGCTGTGATAAACAGCGGAAGAGAATGTTTTTATCTCGTCATCTTCTTCAATTAACTCTAAGCATTCTCGTGACTTGTATCCGAGACTCTCAGCTTTATCGAGCAGTTCATCCAATAACTTGTACATCTCTGCACTTTGAGGATTCAATCGATCGTTGGGTTTGAATGGATGTACCTTGTCTTTGATGCTAATCCAGCTCCAATCTTGTATTTTACTAAGTTTCTCCTCTTCCATTAAACTTTTCACTCTGAAAACATCTTCCCACCTCCTTGCAGAGAGGTACATATCCAACAACATGAGATAAGTCTCAGGATTTTTCGGCTTGAGTTTGAGTAACTGTTCAGCAGCATAGAATCCTAATTCCATATTCCCGTGACGCCTGCATCCTTCAACCAAGCGCAACCATATAACTTCGTTGGGATCGAATTCTATTCTCTTGATGAAATCAAGAGCTTCCTCTAAGCGACCTAACCTGACAAACATATCGATCAGACATACAAAATGGTCCGGGACAGGTCTGATTTTGTAGTCCTTCTGCATCATGTCAAAGTAATTTAGTGCTTCATGAACCATTCCAGCATTGCTACAAGCTGATAAAACACCCACAAATGTAATCTGGTTCGGTCTAACTCCAACGAGTAACATATCCTCGAAGAGATGCAATGCTTGCTGGCTATGGCCGTGATTTGCAAAACCAGTGATCATAGAAGTCCACGATATCAACGTTCTCATAGACATCTCCACGAATGCTTTGCTTGCTCTTTCAATGCTTCCGCATTTGTTATACATGTTAACTAGTGCAGTTCCGACAACCACGTCTGACAAAAACCCGGCTTTAAGTATCTGAGCATGAACTTGTTCCCCTTGTTGTAAAGCAACCAACTTGCTACATACAGTCAAGACACTTGAAAATGTGTATATATCAGGTTTCATCCCTGATCGATTCAATTTCGAAAACATGTTCAGTGCCTCTGCTCCGCTATGGTGAGCCGAAAGATCATCCTTGGAAAATTCTATCATTTGGGCATGGCCTGCAATCATAGCATTCCACGTAACCAAGCTGACGCGCTGCGTGCCATCAAATAGCTTCCTGGCCTCATAAACCAATCCACATCTGATGTACAAATACATGACAGAGTTTCTTATGCGCAGATTCGATTCGTAGCCTAATTTGATGATCAATGAGTGAACCTGCACCCCAACACACAAAGACAACATTGTAGAACACATGCTCAAGATGCTAGTTAATGTGAATTCATTAAATTCAATGCCTTCAGAGAGCATCTGAACAAAAAATTTCAACCCCTGAAAAGCTTCACCATTTTCACCACAAGCACATATAACTGTAGTCCATGAAATCACATTCTTTTCTCTAATTCTTCTAAAGGCTTTAATAGCAGAAACCAAGCTGCCACAGTTTGAATATAAGCTACAAAGCGAATTTCCAACACTAGTGTCATCTTCAGTGCAGTACTTAACAATATAGGCATGGATTTGGTACCCCAATTTGATAGATTTCATTGAAGAACAAGCATTTAAGATAGTTCCTAGAGTAATATGTGTAGGATAATCCCCTGCTTCCAACATATCTAGAAAAACACGAATCGCAAGCTCCGGCTGTGAATTCTGAACATAACCTGTCATCAAGGTTGTCCAAGCAGCTACATAGGTTCTCGGAAGATTGTTGAAAACTCTTTCAGCTTCTTCCATAGTTCCACATTTCGAGTAAGCATTTACGAGGAATGTCATTACAAAAGGGTCTTGATGAGTTCCGGTCTTTATGATGTGAGCGTGGAGAATTTGCACTTCTGAGAGTGAATTCCTGTGTATGCATTCTTGTAATAAAGGAACATAGCAAGATGTTTCAATCTTTGTACCTTCTTTTATATCTTCTAGAAAGTCCAGGGACTTAACTGGTACTGAATTTCCATTCAAGTGGGTGGTGATTGTATGACTTCTCTTATATGAAATGTTTGTATTCTGAGATATATATATCAGTTGCAGTTAGGAATCAGAAACAACGATTGTTGTTGATAAAAAATATGGTTTGTAGACAAATTCATAATATGCAAAATGGAAGAAGAAAGAGAGAGAGAGAGAGAGAGAGAGAGAGAGAGAGAGAGTGAAAATGGAGTACCTTTTGGGTGAGGAGAGAGCAGTTGGGGCGTTTACTGGAGTGTGGTTGGAGTTGAAGGGTGCAATAATTGACAGAAAAAGTAGGCAAAGAAGCCATGGATAGATTGGAAGAAGAAAAAGAGTTGCTGATTATAGATATAGAGAATTACATAATGGGGTATTTTTTGGGGAGGGAGAAGATAATCCTGAGTTTTCTTTTTGGATAAATTTAATTCTGGGGAAAAGGAATGGACCAAAGTCTGTTATCAGTTGACAGTTAAACCCTCTTCCAAAATATACAGTAAAAATTTTTAATTTTTTAATTTTCTATTTTTGCATACAAACGTCACGTCCGTAAAAAATCGCAAATAGAGTACTTGGACTTGGCCTTGTAATGCGAATCAGAAAAACCTTTTTCAATTGTGTGAGTATGAATTAAATCATTTCAGGATAATTAAATAATATAATAATCTCATTGATTAAGTTTAGTTTAAACTTTAAATACAGATAATTGGTTATCCAGGGCTGGAAGGAGAAATTTAGAATTGGGGGCCAAACCACATTTATACAGTATTAAACTTAAATACAGATAATAATATATGGGCTCATTTGGTGCGCGGGATAGGATATGATTATTTTCATGGGATTGGATAAAAATATAATTTTAAAATATATTTAATACAACGTGAAATTGATTAATATTAAATTAAATTTAAATAAATTAATTTTTTAATTTTTTAAAAATAAAATATTTAAAATTAATATTAAAGAAAATAACATTTTTAAATAAATATTTAATATTTAAAAAATATTTTTGAAATATTATAATAAGATATATTAAATAAATATAAAATTTTATAATTAAATAATTAAAAAAAGAAGAAGAATTTTTTTAAAACCAATTTTTGACGAAATAATTTTTATTTTTATCTTTAAAATTGAAAATTATTATTTTAAAAATGTTTAAATTTTTTTTATTAATAATTAAATAATATTTATATTTTAATAAAAAAAAACTGAAAATAGAAAAAAAAAAATAACAATAAAAGTATAAAGTACCGGTGTTAATTAGTCCCATTGACAGGATAAATTGTTTGCATGAGATTAAAATATTAAATAATCTCATCCTATACAAATAACAAACATAGGAGATGTGAGTATGTAACTAAAATTAGTCCTATCACATCTTATCTCATGCACCAAACATGCCCTAATAGCCTACTGCCTAGTTGGTTTATCCAGGGATGAAGGGATAAATTTAGAAATTGAGGGCCGAATCATAAAATTCTAAACTTACTAGGACCAAAAACACGAAATACATCTTTTATAATTTTATAATTATAATTTTTATGACAAAATTCTGTTGGAGAGGGGGCCTATAGTTAGTTCCTTGCCTCCACTAAATACAATTATTATTATTATTATTTATTTATTACTATAAAGTTTAAACAATTCAGTCTATGTTACAAGGATCCACACCAAAAAAAAAAAAAAAAAAAAAAAAAATGCAAGAATAACGTGTGTGCTGTAATTTGTCAACAAACTAATAAAATCTTCCATATGATCGATTACTGGGAATTTAACTAGAACACACGTATTTTCACATTCATACACTGCAATGAAACAAATAATTTAATAAATATTTCTTGGAATATGAACTTCAATACGGTAACGATGTTTATACATTGCAAGGAGTTCCAAATAAAAATTTACAGCTGATTGAAGGTTCTCAAATGATCAGGATTTTGGAGATAGTAAGTCCAACACGCTCACATGTAGACGATTTTTAACCCTAAAATTTCTACTTTCATTATTTGAGAATAAGGTATTCGTTGCCGACTCTATTAGCTTCTATGGCAACAGATGTACCTGCAGAAGCTGTTCAATGAAGAAAAAGTTTAAATTAAGACCAATAGTCTCATATACATGACTTCCATAAGTTTAACACTGATGGTAAACCCAAATGCAAAAAGAGCATGGAACTGTTAATTATATTGATGCATATCTTAACTGACAATGGTATTGAAAATAAATGCTTGAATGTTGATAGTATCGACAACATTGTGGACAATATCAAGGTGTGAAGATATATCCGCATATATCACATCTTTCGAATTACCATCTGACATTTTGATATAGATTAAAACCAACTAGCAAGGCAGTGATTATCTGTGTTCCATCCGACAATTATATGAGTTAAGTGATATCTAACTTAAACAGCGGACAAGATCAGAATTTGGCATACCTTGCACAAGAAAGAGCATTCTTCAGTTCTTGTATTTCATTGTCTCTTTCTCAAAACCAACTGTAGGAAATTGCTTTGCATACTCCCCAACCTCATGACGGAGCTTTGTAATCTCAGACTGAATGGCATCTGATTGCATTGTTGCTACAAAATCCTTCAACTTTGTTCCTGGATTAATTATAATACAAGATGTTTTCTATGAGAACTAAGTAGTAAGTACAATATATTTTTTGACAAAAGAGATACTGGCAGAGTAAATAACCTTTACTATCAGCCTTGATCTTCAATGCTAACTTCGCAGCTGCATCGAAGAATTCAGCTACTTTTTCAAAATCTTCCTCAACGAAACCCCTTGATGTGAGAGCCGGGGTTCCTGAAGCACCAGAGAACAATAAATTGTAAAATTGGAATACTTGGACAACCATCAACAGATACAAGATTATGAAAGGAGAAAAAGCATACCCATACGGATGCCACCAGGAACCATGGCAGACACATCGCCAGGGACAGTGTTCTTATTGGCTGCAATATGAACTGATTCCAAAACCTTTTCAACTCTTGATCCATCAATACCCTGTCAAATAAAATTTCAAAACCAAGTACTGATTCCTTTTCTCATGCTATAAGGTTATTTACAGCTCAACTCATGTAATTTGAGTCAATCCCAAGATCAATAATTCAGAGGGTTTTATTATTTTACAGGATAATTTTTTTTCTAAGCATTTGAAATTGTTTGAAGTCAATGTGGTCCAATGGTAGACCACTTTCAACAATAGGCTTGAGAAGAATTTCTTGTAAAATGATCATTGAAGGTTGTTATATTAGTTGTTTCCCAAATAAAGTAAAACATCAGCATAGGTCTTATAGAAATTTTCACAAAAGAGAAATCAACTTATCAAGTAAAGCAGTAGAATAGGAGGATGGAATTTTTTTCTTATACCTTGTTTCTCAAGTTGACCAAAACTAAATGGTTCTCAGTTCCACCAGATACCAGTTCATAACCCCTCTGTAGCAAACTCTGCAAATTTAGTGGACTTGTAAATTTATGTAATGAGACAAACTACTCAAATGTATATGAAGGGAACATAACAACTGCTTGTTCAAATTGGAAAAGACATATAAACAAGCAAAGTAGCTGATATTTATGTAATGAGACAAACTACTCAAATGTATATGATGATGGAACATAACAACTGCTTGTTCAAATTGGAAAAGACATATAAACAAGCAAAGTAGCCGATATTTATTAATAGTTTAACGCAATGAAGTAATGAACATGAGTATACCTCAGCAAATTTTGAACAATTGCTAAGAACTTGCTCTTGGTAGGCCTTGTACTCAGGAGTCTTGACCTGTTATCATGTAATAGCAAAATACTGAATCAACAGGGACTAGGCTAAACTGAGTTAAAAAATTGCTTGATCTGGCATCCGTTCAAGCATGAATTTGAACCGGGCTTCCAATTTTTTCTTTAGGGTAAATACATATAACTTGAATATATAAATAGACAAACCTGCTTCAGTGCAACTGCCAATCCGGCTATGGTGTGGTTGTGTGGACCACCTTGAAGTCCCGGGAAGACGGCCTGATTAATTTTGTCTTCATAGTCATACATCACCTGCAGGATGCAACTCAACAGTTAATAAACTTATTCCAGGCGCTTCACACCACAACTTCAATTTTCTGTATTAATAGAAGCTAGAATTGTAATGAGACCACAAGTTACTTTTTACTTATTTCAGTAGTATCAGCTTTTTCTTGTTTTTCTATCCTCTTTTGGGTTTTAATTTGGACTTACTTCTTGTCCTTGTTTATTAATTTCTTTAACCCCCTTCCTAAAGAAGATCATGGCCCCACGTGGACCACGGAGAGATTTGTGTGTTGTGGTTGTCACAACATCTGCATATTCAAATGGAGAGGGAATAACACCTGCAGCAACCAATCCACTAATGTGTGCCATATCAGCCAACATAACTGCTTTCTGTTTGTTACAGACCTGCAAAATCCATAAGAAATGAACTCTATAACTATCAAATATTATATATCATGAAATTCTACTGAACACACGCATGTTTATCACAATTGTGTCATTCAAACAAAGGAAGTTTACCTTGCGGATACGTGCATAGTCATAAAGGCGTGCATAGGCACTTGCACCAGCAACTATAAGTTTAGGTCTGAAAAGTGTGGCACTTTTCTCCATCTGTGAATGCAAGAAACAGTACAAAACAATGTATCTAGTCATCTACAAATATCATCCAAGAAGTATATAACAAATGGCACACCAACAGATACATCCTATTTCTAGGGACGGACAAGTGGACAACCATAGAACATAATATATGGGAAAATGTTCGGACCTTAACTTAGAACTGTAGATTCACAAGTATCATCCCAGAATCATATAATAAACAACACTTTGACTGATACGTCCTATTTCTAAGGATGAACACCTTCGGAAAAAAAAAAAAAAAAAGATAAAGGTTCAGACCTTAACTAAAAGTCTAAAACTAGTAGCGGTGATTTTGTTCCAACTGAAATGAGAAATTCATCAAGATAGAAATAAAAGGCTACCTGATCATAGTCAATATATCCCGTACTCTCATCTAATCTGTATGGCATTGTCTCAAAGAATATGGACACAGCAGATATTTTCTTGGTGTCGGTCTGCACAAGAGCAAAAACAGAATAAAAACCTGTCTGTTATTCATCACAAGAGCAAAGTTTATGGCCTTTGAAAATGACAGTGTTTACAGAATTTTTTTTTTCTTCCTATCCATGGACAGTAAAAGCACTTCAAGCAACAAGAACAAACTCAAATCAAACATTTGCAACAGTTACAAAGTTTCCAGATCATTCTCTATAGTTATCGTAAGTTCCTATAAAAGAGTTGTCTACATATAGAATTTAATAAAGTAGCACTATTGTACAATGCAGTTGAGTTGTTAAAAATATTTTCAGAACAAAAAAGCAATCAATATAAAAGACAATAGGCTGTTGATTGGAGGAGAAAAATTAGTATGATGGCTGTTAGAATTAACAAGCCGTAACTGAAAACTAAGAAAAGTTTGTTTATTAATTACCAACAACAGAACAAATGCGATCAATTTCAGTGTATAAACTTTTAGCAAATGGAATTTATAAGCACCTGATAACCATGTGAAAGATGCCCACCATGAGGTAGATCAAGGGCCATAATTCTCTCGTGAGGTTTCAACAATGCAGTGTAAACTTGAAAGTTAGAAGGGGAACCAGATAATGACTGCACATTGACTGCACAAAATAAGGTAAGTGAAAACTTTAACAAATCTGATATAGCTATTGTATCAGTCATTCAATTGTACTTAGATATTCAAAGTCATAAAATGAAACTTTAGCTAAGGTTTTGAGACTTTGAGTAATATCTACATAAAAAAAGATAAGCAAAATACGTAGCACCAACAAATTATGTAATTAAAATTTAGTAAGTCATATGCATAACTCATTTACCTCCCCATTTTGCAGGATCCAACTGAAAAGCTTCTAATGCTCGCTTCTGACATAATGACTCAGCCATGTCAATGTACCTAATGAGATAAAAGCTCAAATTTCACTACATCATAATTTTAAAACGAAAATTAACATGAAATCTGCTTTACAAACAAACAAGTTATAGTAATATATGATGCTGGTCTCAATTCTTTTTCTGTTTCAAAGCTTCTGTCTCATTAATGCATTTTCTAATTGGGATAGCACAGAACATAAAAATAAAAAATGGGAAAACAAAATGTGGTTTTCATACTCGTTTCCTCCATAATATCTAGCACCAGGATACCCTTCACTGTATTTGTTGGTCATGACAGACCCAACAGCTTGCATTACAGACAGCGATGTAAAATTCTCTGATGGTATAAGTTCAAGTCCCTACACATTCAACATTTGAATTTCCCAATCATCACATTCACAGCTTGAAATATATATATATATATATATATATGAAGCTTATCATGAACTCTCTAACCGAATCACACGAAAAACAAACAAGTTTTCAATTGATTGAACATGTACCTTCCATTGCCTAGCTTTCTCTAGTTCAATGATGTCAGCGATCTCGGGATCGATTTCCTCAAGTGAAGCATTCAATTGTTTAATCCACTGAAATGAATATTTTTGAAATTAGACACGCCAGAAACAGAAGAAAACAATGGATCTGCTAAAGCCTATCAATGAATTCTAATAATCACAGATCCAAACACAACCAAAATGCGATAACGAATGCAGAAAATTACATCCTTACAGTGGCACGAGCTTTATCTTTATCATGTACAGCTTGATTGGGCAAAGAAGACTGCAAAAACGATCAAACGAAACGTAACAGATTTATAAAACGAACAAAAAATTGCGAAATGACAAAAAAGAAAGAAAGAAAGTTGAAATTCGATGATAAATACCATGTAATAGAGGGAACCGCCATTAACGTTACGCTTGATTGGATTGTTGAGGGAGGAGGAGAGTCTGCGAAGAGCCATTGAAGTAGCCATCTCTCTCTCTCGCAAGTATTTTGTATTTTTATTTTAGTTGGCCAAGACGTGACAACTGACCTGTAATTGTCTGAGTATTGTTGAGTGGGGTTGGTGGTGAAGACTGAAGAGGTTGATTTATAAAATTGCGGGCACTGCAAATCGACGAATAAGTTTGTTTGTAGTGGTATTACGTCACATCGGCTTTCCCTTAAACGATGTCGTTTTTTAAGCTAAGTAGTCTGGGGTAGGTGGTTCATGGTTGGTGACTTGGTGTAGACATAGAAATATAGAATATCTAATTGGATGGAGGAATACTGTACTGGGCCTGTGGCCTCTGGGCCGAGAAAAGTTGAATGAATTATCATTTGTGCTAAATTAGCCCACAACATGTTACCATCGTTGCAACGAAATTACTTTAGGGTCCGTTTGGTAGGGAGGAAAGAAAATAGGAAGAATGGAAATATTTGGAGGTATAGAAAACATAAGGGAAAGAAAAGAAAATGATTTTCCCTCGTATTATTTGGTAAACATGAAGGAAAGAAAAGATCATTTTATCAATTTTACTATTTTACCCTTATATTATATTTTATATATTAAAAAAATTTGGATAAAATTGTAATTTTAAGTCCCCAAAAAAAGCAAGTCTTTCTTTCCTTCCCTCCCTTTTCCTCCCACTTTTGGAAGGAAACAAAATGGTAGGTCCCACACACATATTTTTCCTTCTACTTACTTTTCCCTTCCCTCCATTTTTCTCTCCATACCAAACACACACTTCTCCATTTTCCTCTCTCTTTTCCCTCCACCCCTTTCTTTCCTCTCCATTTTCCTCCCTACCAAACGGACCCTTAGGGTGCGTTTGGTATAGGGATGGGATAGGATAGGGTGGGACGGGACGAGACAGGATAGAACAGGAAGAGATGGTTGTTCCGTATTGTTTTTAGAATGTTTGGGACGGAACTATTAACTGTACTATTGTGCTTTTGGTATGACTGGGATAGGACGAGACAAGAGGTTCTAATGACCAGAGTGCCCCTCATATGTATATATAATATTATAATATTATAATATTATATAAATTATTATATATAATAATAAAATAATATATATATATATTATCTTATGTGTATATATATGTTATTGTATATGTAATAATTTTTAATAAATTATATATTATTATATATAATATATATACATAAATTATGTAATATATATTATTTAATTTATATATAATAATATATATGGTAATATATATATTATATATAATATATAATTAATAATATATATTATTAATATATAATAATATTATATATTATATATTATTATTATATATATTATAATGATATTATATATATTATTAATATGTATTATTAAATATATTAATATATATTATTATAATATATATATAATATTGCACAAGTTTGTGATTTTTTGAAGATTTAAGGGTAAAAAAGTCTTTTTGAGACTTGTCCCATGCATGGGACAAGTCTGGCTTAGGGTCTTGGGTGGGATAGAATTTGGTAATTTTTATCCCATCTTGTCCCGTTCTGTCTCATGCTAAAGTCGCGTCAAACGTAGGATAAGAAGAAACCGTCCCACGTTGTCCTGTCTTGTCTTGTCCCGCGTACCAAACACACCCTTAATAATGAAAATTAAAAGGAATAAGTATAAATGGTAAGAGAAGAGAAGAAAAAAAAAATGCAATTAGACTTTGACACTTTGACACCTTTATATATTATAAGGAGATGTCTCTTGATGTTAGGAGCCGGCATCTGACTTCTTCCGATTGTAGAAGTATGGGAGTTCCAGAGGAAAAAAAAATGATATATATATTTTCGTCTTTCTAATACTTCAAAGACCAATATGTTGTCTTTCACCACTATCCAATGTGATTTAGTAGTAAAAACATTCATTCAGTCTAGTCACATGTTTGAGTTACTCCTATTGTAAATGATATATAAAAAGAAAAAATATATATTTGTTTGGACAAAGACCCATATGTTGTCAAGTAGTAACCAAATTCTAGCTAAAAACAGTAGTTGACCGATTTAACAAATTAAGTTCACATAATAGTAATTAACAAATTATATATACAGTCCCGATCTGGTCAGTGCATTTTGATATAATTTTATCAGGATATTGAATGTGAGCTACTAATTTTAACAAGTGCATACACACTTGAGTCAAAGTATGTAAAACGAGTGGCCCACATTCAATATCCTTACGAAATTATATTAGGATGCACTGACTTGAAAATTTCTGTACATATATAATATCTTATATATATTATTATATGTAATAATAATATAATTTATATTATTAATATATAATATTATTATATATAATAATATAATATATATTATAATTATATATATTATTATATAATATATATAATATTGCACAAGTTTATGATTTTTTTGAAGATTTAAGGGTAAAAAGGTCTTTTTGAGACTTGTCATGGGACAAGTCTGGCCTAGGGTCTTGGATGGGACATAATTTGGTGATTTTTGTTCCATCTTATCTCGTTCTGTCTCATGCTAAAGTCGTGCCAAACGTAGGATAAGAAATCGTCCCACGTTATTTTGTCCTGTCTTGTCATGTCATTTGTACCACACGCACCCTTAGTAATGAAAATTAAAAGGAATAAGTTTAAATGAAAAAAAAAAAAAAAGCAATTAGACTTTGACACTTTGACACCTTTATATATTATAGGGAGACATCTCTCGGTGTTGGGAGCCGGCATCTGACTTCTTCCGTTTATAGAAGTATGGGAGTTCCAGAGGAAAAAAATGATATATATATTTTCGTCTTTCTAATACTTCAAAGACCAATATGTTGTCTTTCACTGCTATCCAATGTGATTTAGTAGTAAAAACAATCATTCAATCTAGTCACATGTTCGAGTTACTACTATTATAAATGATATATAAAAAGAAATATATATATTTGTTTGGACAAAGACCCAAATGTTGTCAAGTAGTAACCAAATTCTAGCTAAAAACAGTAGTTGACCGATTAAACAAATTAAGTTCACATAACAGTAATTAATCAAATTCAATGTCGGCAAACATAACAATGCTACTAAATTCCAATAACAATGCTACTAAATTCCAACACAATGTTCAGAAGAAATCAAAATTATAAACAATTTTTTTTTTTAATGAAATGGACTACAAATACTAAGCAAAATCCTCACATCCTACGTATTAAGCACTAAACACACCACCTCAGAATGGGAACCGTAGAGATAGAGGCACCACCACCACCAACAATAGATGAAGAAGACGAGCTCTCTCCGGTAGAACAAGTACGGTTAACCGTACTGAACACGGACGACCCTTCGCTTCCGGTATGGACCTTCCGTATGTGGTGTCTCGGTCTCTTATCATGCGCACTTCTTTCTTTCCTCAACCAATTCTTCTCTTACCAAAAGGAGCCTCTAGTGATCACCCAGATCACCGTCCAGGTGGCCACTCTTCCCATTGGACGGTTCATGGCGTCCACTCTTCCCACCACCAAGTTTCGAATTCCTGGATTGGGGTCCAGAGAATTCTCTCTCAATCCTGGACCGTTTAACATGAAGGAACATGTGATGATTACGATATTCGCAAATGCTGGAAGCGCTTTTGGTAACGGCTCAGCTTATGCTGTTGGGATCGTGAATATAATAAAGGCTTTTTATTTTAAGAATATCTCTTTCTTCTCTGCTTGGATTCTCATCATCACTACACAGGTCTCGATCTCTTCTAGCAACTATTAGTGTTGTGTCAGATTAATGGGTCTAGCTATAATACAGTATTATTGTTAATAGAGTGAAAACTAGCATTGGATTTTAATTTAGTCTACAAAATTTAAAAGTTTGATAAAAAAATAAAATAAAATAAAAACTAAAAAATAATATTTTCTTTTACATATTGCAGCTAAATCTCTGTTTTATGAGAAAATCTTGTGTGGGACTGATGAGACCTTCCAATCATGTTGTCTAATTTTTTACAATTTTGATATTTTAAATTTTATTTTTACACATTTCCAATATAAAATGGACAATATGATTGGACGGTCTCATCAGCTCCCACATAAGATTTTCTCTAGTTTTATATAGTAATTTTTTCTTCAATGCATGCATGCATGCAGGTTTTGGGGTACGGTTGGGCGGGGCTGCTAAGGAAGTACGTGGTGGAGCCAGCGCATATGTGGTGGCCGAGTACTCTTGTTCAGATCTCTCTATTCCGGTAATTACATACCTTAAATTTTGGACATTGATATCATCCCAAATTATTGATCTTTAATCTTTTTTCCTCATGTAATTATATGAAAAAATGAATACGTTAGCCTTAATTTTTCAAGTAAAGGATACTGTGAGTCTCTGACAAATGAATCTTCAAGGGAGGTGGTGGTAATTTTCCCTTGGATCACTTTTGTCTTATGCAATTCATATATAATTAAGGTGATCACTGATTACTTTCACATAAAACAGTGATTCCCGGTGGCAGTATTTGGGTTTTTGCAAAAGTCTAAACAAATCCATTTAGACAAATTATTATTATTTTTATAAAACATGATAAATTTTATTGATTTCTCTTGCATTATTATAAATGATCACTTGTCTATGTTCTTGTCAATCAGTTGACTTAATTAGTACTCATCCTAACCCCAGTAACTAGTAGAAATTGATTGAGAAAGCAACCCAGTTTAACATCGTACGGACATGCTTTCACTTTATTAGAAGGCAGGCCAAATCTTTTGGACGAACCTTTTGTTTTTTTCCTTCTGAAAGGAATCCCGAAATTTATTGAATAATGTCATCAAATACAAAATAATAATTATAAAAAAAGGCCAGACACTGACATAACCATTGTATATAGAAATAGCATATTTGGCCAAGTCATAAACAAAATATAAATTGCCCAAAATCAAAGACAAACTAATAACATGCATCATTAACAAAAGGGCCAACAACTAGCAGCAAAATGAGAGGAATTGTTGATACTATCTGCAATTTTCAAACCAGTGCAAAGTTTTAGCCAATCCCCCATTTTCTGTGACCAATTAACTCACGGGCATCCTGTCCTTATTCTAACAAGAGAGAAAATCTTGCGTCGGACTGCCACATGGTGAGACCGTTAGCATGTCCTTATTCTATTTTGGATGCATTCATTTGTCTGATAAATGTCTTGGCAAAAATGACTTCTTTATTTTTAAGCAAAACAAGACCCCGTTAAATTTTCATAATAGATAATTAACAGTACTTTCCATGTGATATTTTTATCTTTCAGTGATCGCAAAATCATATTCATCTTTTTGTAACTAATTATAAAATGATGTGATAAATGATATAATCTTTGTCATCTTTAATAACATGGGTATATTCCTTATGAACTTTCAGTACATTGCACGAAAATGAAGAGATGGAGGATGGAAAGCATCGTCTATCACGAGTGAAATTCTTTGTGATAGCACTAGTTTGTAGCTTCTCCTGGAAGTTATTCCCCGGTTATCTCTTCCAAACCTTACAAAGCATAGCATGGGTCTGCTGGGCTTATCCAAAGTCAGTCACAGCCCACCAACTCGGGTCAGGCCTGAGCGGCCTAGGGCTCGGCGCCATAACTCTAGACTGGACAGCAGTTGCTGCTTTCTTGTTCAGCCCTCTCATATGTCCCTTCTTCGCCATCGCAAATGTCTTTGTTGGATATGTGCTCATTATGTACCTAGTCACACCAATGGCTTATTGGGGGCTGAATTTATACAATGCTAAAACATTTCCCATATTTTCATCGCATTTGTATACTGCACAAGGTCCAGAGTATAACGTTAGTTTGATTGTTAATGAAAAGTTTGAGTTGGATTTGGCAGCGTATGAGAAGCATGGGAGGATCCATTTGAGCACTTTCTTTGCTGTCACGTATGGGATTGGCTTTGC